>JAQGCA010001994.1:0-15197 GCA_034698945.1 Protaphorura quadriocellata
GAATTACAATTTGGCCCCAATTTATTTGGAGTTGATTGATCCCAGTCAGTTACCAATTTAGCATCCCAGGCAGATTCAGATACCACCTCATCATCCTCAAAATGCGGACCCAAATAATCAAACAACTCCGCAATAGGAAGGTAACAACTCCGCAATAGGAAGGTAATCATAATAACATAATTTCTTGTCTATGCCTAAATATAATCAAACAACTATGTGCTTTCTCGTGGACACCCTGTATATTCAGTTGAGCGAATGAGTATAAAGTCGATGTGGTCCAAGTGATGGATGTATCGTTAAAGATGATGGATGTATTGTTAAAGATGTCAAATATTTTTACTATTAAAAAACTAAATCCAAACAAAAAAATGTTATAGGCTATATGTGTCCTTTATGGAGAACAATGTAGGCAGAAATGCCGCTTTTGAATTTGGTGACACTTGAATAAATATCTTTGATTTGATTTGATTTGAGAATCCCGAAGGTCAACCTAGAACAATGTATTTATATGAGAGGATACTGATTTTTAGTTCGAATTTTGAATTGCTGATTTTTAAATTTCCAGTTGCATAATTATTATGGCGAGGCAATCATTCGTTGTTCTATTGTGAGTGAATCACCTCCTTATTATCCACACCCTCATGTGCTCCATACATTTGAAATGTCCGGAGGCAGTATGGGTCAAAACGCTGAGAAATCATACGCCGAAATTGACGTGTCTCAGGAAAATGAGCACACAGCTACGTGAGTTTTTAAATATGGAGATACACTCCAGCGGCCGATAAAGTTAACTAACTTGTTTGACAAACATGCTCCAGATTCCAAGGGATGAATATCATTTACACTGGGAAGAAGGGAATAAAGAAAGAGCTTATTCACAAATCCTCACAATTACAATTAGGAGATTTAAGGAAAGTCCGTCCTGAGAATATTGATGAGTTGTCCTTGGGAATCAATCTCAATGTCGTATTACTCTACTTTGAAGCCTTTGTACGGAAACCGGATTCTACTTTTCAATCATTGTGTAGTCCTGTTGTGTCAACTCCAATTCAACATAATAGTAAGGAAAACAAATTAATCATTGCGTCCATTTTTATGTTTGACTGCAAGCCGTAAAGATACAATGCTAAACCTATATGCATCTAATTCACAAATTAGATGCGACACTTTCACCTTTGCTCGCTGTGTCGCTGTATGAACCCGGAGCTAGCTGGTGACCCTATAGGGTTAGGTAGGGCAGTGCTCGCATCTTCAATTCTTCGAGCCCAATCGGGTTAGCCAGCACCCAGCAGATTTTCTCCAAAACATTTGAAACCTTAAGACACTATGACCCTAGTGACCAGCAGAGGTCAACAATGGGGACCATACATTGACATTTGTTGACCTTTCATCGGAGTCAATGTCTGGGGTCATTATAAGCCGTGAAGTTATTTAAAATGGATAAATCGCAAAGCAAACTAAGGCGCGGTGCAGATTTTCTAATCAGAGTGTTCGAAATGTAAATACAGGATTAGAAACGTATACGTATCATCGTTTTCTCCTGAACTTATCACCTATAGCTGTGGCTTCATATCTTATTTCATTCGTACTGGACAGGACAAAATTGTTTATTAAAACAAGTTAAGAGTAGAAGAAACGAGACAACGATGGAAAATATTGTAATTGGGATTTACGTCTAATTGGTATTTTTAATTTGAACTTGTGAGTTATCGGTCTTTGGGGGGTCATCCATGTAAGTTTTGTTAATGATGATTTAAATTCAAGAAATTCCGTTCTGATGCAATCATAAATTTTCACTCCAGCGGAAATCCGCTCTCTAATTAGTTATAAGATGCTCAGGAATATCCCAGCAAATGCATGTGATGGGATCTACCACTTTCTTGCCAAGAATAAACACAGTTCACATGAAAATAAGCAGGTAGTTTTCACTCTTATCGTTTCGTATTTAAATGTGATGGAGTGGGTTTCCCAAGTTTACATCGCTCGAACTTAAAACTCTGCTCTGCACTCAGTGCGATATTCTGTTTACATGTTAGTTGCATAAATGTAACTTTTCCGTACAGTACCGCACTTTGTTTCTCACACTGAAAATTAATACGGGGGAAGTATTTGATAAGATACATGATAAGCATTACCTGTGCACCAGATATACCACTATTTAACTCTAAATGTACAATATAGTGTTTTGTCTGCCCCCGAAATTTTTGTTAAACTATTTGTGAATACATAACTAGTTGAATGGTTGATTATTGTTATCCTCTATTGTAGTCACCCATTTGGGCAGGGAATTTTCACAGCACTGTACAACCACTCATAACATTAAATATTGTTTGTAAGTGTGAACTTTAGTAATGCGCAGATTATTCATTCATAACGTTCGTTTGTGTTTAAAGTTATCATGAGCGCGTGTTGAGAAAAAGATGCCATGAAATGGCGTGTTGCGCGATCACCAACAATAGTGTAGTCTAAAGTTTCCGTCATTTCCTTCACTTTGTTTGTAGAGAGCACTCAAACCAGTGATTTGAGGATTGTCCGAATTGACAAGTACACTAGTTGTTGCACCGGTGATGAAGAAGTTTTCATTCTAGTGGAGAAAGTAGACAAACGTAAGTTACACACTCAAATATTATATTCCTTGTCAAATTGGGAATTCCTACTATTCTTATCCCACGGAACGTATGGGCGGCGGGCGGCTTATATGTAGAAATGTCTTCAATCATTATTTGGCCATTCACAAATACTCTATATCGTTCGTGTTTTGTGAATCTGCCAATTGATCGCACGCGATAAGCCGGCACGATCAATTCTTGTTTTCAAATATTAAATAATCAGGTTATGTAGCTGAAAAATTAAGGTCTCACACTTACTTGTGATCGGAATTTCCACTTAAGAGCGTCGCACGTCGGTATTTCCTTTCTTTATGCATTGATTGTATTGCGTTTGTATTCACAAGTAGTATTTACTATTTGTAATCATTTTATGCGCTAAACGACCCAGCAATTTATGTGCGATAATGGTTTCCAGCATTTCTTTTTCTACTCTCTAGACTTTCCTCTTTGCAGAGAAGTATGGAATTAATGAAAACCTGTCTTAACTTCCAACCAGATAACATTCAAATCAAAATTTTTCAAGAGAACGAAAAAGGAATTGAGGTTTGGAAAGCTTACGGGAAGTTTAGCAAATTGGACGTTCATCATCAATACGCAATTGTTTTCAAGTAAGTGACATTCTCCAGCGTTTTTTCCGCAAACCGATTTTGTAGTGATTCATTCGTTCAACGATGGATTTGCTAATTTTACGGGTGCCAAGAAATGCAGTACAACGCTAACTATTAAACGAGAACAGAATTGACGATTTCATTTTTATTTTAGAACCCCACCATATCGTTCATTTGAAATTGACACTGAAGAAGAAGTCTATCTCCAACTGGAAAGACCATCGGACGGTGCTACTAGTCAAGCCATTCCGTTCAAATACAAACCAATTGAAAGAAGTAAGGCATGGATGGCTACCACATTTTTTTTAAATTGAAAATTATTAAATTACGCATTTCTCGTACTATTAGTCCGAAAAATGCCAAAGAGACAGAAATCTCGGAGTGGAAGCGAAAGCCAGGGTCCTGGTCCAAGCTCTAGGAACTTTCCACATGGTCGAGATCCGGATATGAATCCACCGGGAATTCCGGAACGTGATAGTGACAATGATGGAAATGCCGGTGCTGATGATGGGAATAGTTCAGGTAGGAAATGAATCATTTAAGATTTTCCCTAATTAGAGAAAGATAATTAATTAATGGTGACTATAAAGGTTCGGTGAGGCAAGGAAGTGATCAGAAATTCCCATGTGATTTCGCTAAGATGAGTGTGTGCGAGGACAAACGTTCGAATAAAACTTTGGCAATAAGTGTGGCCCTTAGTGTTGGTGAAAGTCTTCACACCTGGGCCCAAACTTCAGATTTTAGTTTTGTTCTCCAGAAGCTCAGACATTTACTTTGCCTCGTGAACGAAAATGGTGACAAGTAAGTTTTGTTTCATACTTACAGGTTCGTTCATAACCCATTTACCAGACCACCCCAAACAATTAAATAAATATACACATCATAGAGAATTTGTTGGTAATCCTTCAAACTATGGTGATCATGAATATCGAGCAGTCAGTGACACACACCAATAAAACGAAATTAATTCATGAGATCTTCAGTGTTTCTTAAATCTACATAAGCTAAACGAGCCGCACTTTCTATTGACATACTTCTAGCTCACCGGATTCTTCTGTCTTACTTAAGATTGTCTAAAAAATGTACATTTCACTTTCTTTTATTGCTATACATAGATGTAAGGGACTGCCATAGAATAAGTGTATTTTATAAATTTCATATTAATACAAGCAACTTTGTTTCATGTTATTATAGTGCTCTTCACACTGCCATTTTAAATCAGCAGCGGGAACCGTTCTTAAGAATATTAAATACAATCACCAATTCAGCTGACATTGGAAATATGATTAATGAGACTAATTTGCAGAACTTGACACCGCTCTCGGTTGCGGTTCTGACAAATGGGGAAGAATATGTGAAGGAGCTACTAGAACTTAATGCAGACATAAGTATTACAAATTCGGATGGCGATAATCCTATTCATCTTGCTGTGAAATCGAATAACCTCAGTTGCCTTAAAGTATTACTCCAGAACCAAAAATCTTCACAATTCATAAACCACTATAATTATAACAGTAAGTTTTACATAAAATTACAGTGTTATTACACCCCAAGCTCCCCAGATGTTATTTTGTACCAAATAATTATATGAATATAAGTTTGATTCATAAAAATGTTAATACATTTACAGGTATGACGCCTTTACATTTGTCAATATTAGATAGTAATTACAAGGCAACAGAATTACTTCTTGGTGCAAATGCTAATCTGAGCTCACAGGAAGGAACTTACGGACGGACTCCAGTGCATATTGCTGTGGAAAAGGGCAGCTTTGAGTCCGTACTTCTACTTCTGAAAGCAGTAATTAATTACAAAAAGTATCTTATGTTATTCGACGAATTCACATTTGTTTGATTCATTGGACGACGTATCAGAGAATGCACAATTGAACACTCAGATTGAACTCTCTGATTTTATGTACTCAACGGAGAATTTTATTGGGATTCTTTATTTAAGTATTATTTTCTAATTTTCTGCTGCAGGCTGGAGGTTCAAAAATAGTTAACATGCAGAACTATGGAGGCGATACGGCGTTGCACTGTGCAGCTGGCGCCGAACTTGCTTCAATTTGTGCGTTGCTGCTTTACTTTGGGGTAACATAAAGTCAATCACCTTAGGCATATAATTCTATTCTTAGCTAAATATTTTGTGTTATTTTTAGGCGGATACCAATATAGAAAACTTCAACCAAAAACAGTCAGAAGAAACAGAAGACGTATCTGGTCATACAGTATTTGATGAAACCAGTAACAATGAGGTAGGTCGGACAAGTTTAATAGTATTGACTTTTTGCTGTGTGAATTATAAAAAACAACAATACTTTCTTGATTACTTAGATCACAACCATCTTGAATGGAACTATGGAAGATTGGGAGCAGATTCTAAAACCTTTAATACATTTGGGATTTACGTCGGATGGAGAAACGCTTGCTTCACGAGAAAACATACCCCTAGATTCTGGGATTGACATCAAAGAACATAGTTAAAGACTATTCACCTAAAATTGGATTCATTGAATTTACAAGACTGATTAGCAGACTGGCTGCTCAGTTCTGACTTCAAAGTGTTTGGCAGTTTATAGCACGCATTAAGGATGATAGTAGTGGTATGTTGTTGTTTAGCGAAATTAGTAAATTAGTCTTTCTAGTACATTCCTCAAATCAGTACTAGAAACTAAGGTCACTGCTCGATCTACCCGTGAGTGTACTGTACCAGACGCGCTGCGCTGGTTGTTCAGTTTAAACTTAACAAATTCAGCATCCTTAATTTGAAAAAGTTCAAACTGATCAATAGTGTCTAGAACAGGAAGACTACTTTATTTAAAAAAATCAATCAGTACAAATATGTAATCGAATGGCACAATAGTAAGTCATGAGTTTAAGAAGTCACACAAAGAGGTTCTTGCAATCTTGAATTAATGTTATGGACTCGATATTCGAATTTCATACGAATTATAACTGAGGAAGATAGTACTATTGAAATAATGACCCGGCGTTCCGGAGAATAAGACTTTAATCCTGCATAGAATAAAACTACTCGACCGAATAAAACGGAAAAATGCCTTGTAAACGTCAAACTAATATAAATAAAACCAATAAGTCTTGACCACGTTTACATAGTATCTTACAGGTTGAGAAAGTGTCGAAAGTTCGAAATAAAGATCTCTTATCCATCATCCATTCCAGATAAAACACACATTTATAATATGAACCTATAACTACCAAGAACCTGTGGCGTTATTGCTTCTGTGTTACGATGGTATTGCGTATCGTCACAAGAAGTTAAGTCACCTATACCAGCGCAACGTTTCAACAAATTGATTTACAATTTTCCACGTAATCAAACCTTAGTGGTACCCGAAATCCCATCTGATGTAATGCTTTTTGGACACCGGTCGAAAAAATCGATTATAGCAACTCATTTTAATTTCTAACTGGTAATTTTATTAAAATAATTACAAAATTGGAGTTCACTTTCGGTAGAATGGGTAACGATGAGAACAATGAGACAACGCAACTTCCGTCTCAATCCATTGGATGTAGTGACTAACTTTTGAAAAAACTGCAGGGTGGGTTCTACTGCCACACTCCTTTCCCCAGGACACAATCCCCATTAGGAAAAACTTGTTAGGATTGTCTAGAAATAAAATAAGAGATGAGCATTACAATGAAATCAAATTAGTTGCTGTATTGAACTATTTGGGAAGCTGACTCAGCCGTGTAAGAACTTACACGCCAAAGTACTTTTGTTTTGTAGTATTAACCACATTTTGAAGGGAAGATACTTTTGTAAAACGAAACAGTAAAGTTCGACACAATTTATTTCCTTCCGTCTGAGCCCTGACCTGAAGGATTCTAACGAAAAGATCTCTAACGTCCCGGCACCTATCATTGAGGAGTACCTACGCCTAGGAAGAAAGTACACCCGAGAGCGAAAGGATTTTAGTTAATCGCTGGTGTATCAGCACACCTTATGAGTCACGGATTGTCGTATGTACAGGGTGTCCACGACAAAGCGCAACATTGTTTGATTATATTTTGGCGTAATTACAAGAATTTTTGTTACGATCAGGTTGAAATTATTGATGAATTCTAAGCATTTATTTTATCAACGTAAACAATCAAAGTCAAGATCAATTGGACATTGGGACTCATCGACAAAATTAATGTCCGGTTTACGTTGATAATATTAGTTGATTAAATAAAATATTAGAATTGATCAATAATTCCAACCTGACCGTAACATGATTTCTTGTAACTACGCCAAAGTATAAACAATCAATAGTGCGGTTTTTGGTGGACACCCTGTATATGAGATGAGTAAGGTGGTTTGGCTAGAATATGAATATTACGCGACGTGAACGAGACTTGTATATTCCTAGTAATTATTCCTTGATTTATTTTAACGCACAAGTTTTTTTTTCTTACTATTTTCAACTATACATCCGCAGATTGGACACTGCTATAACTCAGACTGAAGTACTCTTAAAGAATTTTTGAAATATTTACGCCCACCGTGCATAAACCGTTGATACTCTGATTCTGGAGAATTTGCCGATGTATACTTTAATTACAATTATTGAGTAATTTACCTGGATGAGGACAAATGAGCGGACCTCCGGAATCCCCACTGCATACATCAGGTGAACCTCCGCCAGCGCATAAGTTCCCTTCGTGAACAATCGACTTTTTTCGCAGTCTTTCATTAGGAAAATAAAGTCTTCTTAAATAGTTTTCTCTGAGATCATCTCCATTGTAAGCTTCTGAACAACGCCGGTGACTGTGAAGAGGTACCAATGCCCATTGCAAAACTGAGCTGGCTTTGCTCGGATTATGCTTATCTGGAATATGAGGCGAAGTCAATGTTACAAATTAAACCATTACCACTGCGGAACTGTAAGCATAATCATAATTGAATGGGCCAATATTCTGTTTCAACTTCGTTTGTCACCAACATTATAGTTAAACACAGCACACACATATTATGATAGTAGTGTGAACATGATCCCGGGGCGAAATGAGACACTCAAGATAGAACACGATCAATAGATTTTTAAAATCTATAGGAGGACCAAAATTGCTTGTGGAGTGTGGAGCCGATACCTTCACATACTGTACTGATCGATGAGGTCATGAAAATTGAAATTTGAGCTGAATCGAAAGATGAAGTAACGCACGTTTGTGGTTACATTCTTTCATATGCCAATCGGTATCACATTTAATTCAGGATAATTTTCACTTCCCTGCCCTCCTTACCCTGTTCGGTCTGAGTTGTCTGAATTTAATTGAAGTACTTGATACAAATTGCTAAGTAAAATTGTTAATAATTTGTGGCAATTAAGTGCACAAGGCATAAAAAGATATCGAGTAAAAATAATAATAATAACCTTTTGTTCCCCAACCAGATACATAGCAATAAGTTCCCGGCGGTAAATACATTTCCTTTTCAGGCAAACATATTGGTTGAACGTGTTGATCAAACTCAACACCTCTGTCATCAAGATTACAAAGTCTGACAATAGAAATATCATTGTCAAATTCACTTCGACTTCCGAAGTCTCTGTTATTAATATAGTCACCCTCACGAAGCTCAAATATTTGCTCCGAAATATCTGTCTTGTTCAAGAAGTAATTTCCAACCTGGAAAGTTCATTGAAATTGAATGATTTAAAAATAATGGCTAAAATACTGAAAGACAAAGTGGATTCTAAAATTCTCCGTACTATAACTCTGTAGTCCGACAAGTCATCTTGAAAACAATGCGCTGCGGTGAGAATGTGGTGTTTCGAAATTAATGATCCGGCACAATGGTGTCTCCATTGTTCCACCGTATCTTTTCCCCTTTTTTCAATGCTGACTTGCCACGGATATTCTCCATAATAGCTTTCAATTCCTCCCAAAATCTTTGATTTTCGCTCTTGAACAACCCGACGCCTGACTCCACATTGACAATTTGGACAATTACCTTCAGGAGAAAATTTATGAGGGCCAGATGCTGCTGAGCCCCGACTTCGATTTTCTCTTTCCGTTGCAGAAATTGAAAAAGTATTTTTTTGAAGGAGGAGTTTTCGAAATTGACTGGTCCTTTCTGGTGCTGCCGGGCATCTCAATCCAAATTCGATTAAGATTATGAAGATGTAGAGAAGTGGGTAAAAAAGTAAACTTGGTCTGCTCATTTGTTTGCAGGGTTATTATATTCTGCCGATGCCTTAACTCAGTCTTCAATTTCAATTGTTTTGTCGTCTGTGGGGGCTAAACAAGATTATGTAAAAATTATGTATATATTCTTTTACAAAATTAGCAATAGGAAGATTTCTTTCAATTCTTGCCAACAATTATCTAATTTTTTAAACATTCGGATGAAGTTACTCAGCTCGACTGTGTCCCAAACTAAAGGATTATTTTGTTTGATAAGACGAACAAAAACAGAGCAATTTCCCGGTCTGACTGAAAGTTAAAGTTTTGTGGAAATGTATAGAACAGACATGTGTCTGCGGAGAACCCAAAGATTACTCAATTCTGTTTTACTTGTGCGTGTTTATCACTTGAATGATTTATATAATAATGGGCTTACAGGGTTGAATCGATGTTCGGAGTAGAAGTGATTTATGAGTACGATGTTAATGGCCGAAGATGAGGTGGTCGTACCGAAAAGGTTCTTCGGAATAGTCTCAATTGCAGGGAAAATGTCTGAAAAAAATGGGGCACAATCAATGGCCATACTATTGAATGAAATAAATGTGTGAATTAGAGAGTATGGAGTAAGAGTGAAATAACTGCGCACTTTTATTTAACTTATATTTCACTCCCGTTCATTGTTCTCCAAAGGAAGGAGTGAACTCTTTTGATAGATTATGATTATGATGATGTTATAAGAAACTGACCTGTTCCAAGTAGTGTGGGTTGAGGTGATGCTATCATTCCTGGCAGGGAACAACACTAGTAAACTATCTGTTCTTTACTGAATTGTTGTAACAAACTGTCTTCTTGAATGATGATAACGATTATGCTGATGTTGCATTGAATTTGAATAGAGATTTGATATTGAAAGAGAAAACTTAAGATTGATCACATGCATTCGGCATTCGAGGGTATTCACTTAATACAGTCAAAGAGTTGACGACTCTGACTTGGACACTCTCTTTAAAATTGAGACTTCAATGAATTAATGAATGATTACAAAGAATGACGGACTGACTGACTGTCAAAGTTGAAATCCTAATTGGTAAGTGTGTTCAGGTAGATGATCGTTGGTTCTTGACTCTCTGCTGTCATTTCACTTCATTCAATAAGTTGGCTGTGTCTGAGTCAGTTTTTATTTATATTCTTTCGTTTATTCTCCCCCTCCTAAATATTATGATTTAACCCAATATGCCCGTGTTCTAAGTACCTTGTATAACCCTCCATCAGACATCTACAGGTACTTTCCATTTCATCTCAATCAAACAATTTTTAATTGAATGAGGAATGTAATAGTAATAACCTTCCTTCCGAATGCAGGTGTAGTTCAATGAAACTGTGCAATACATACAAAACACACCCGATACGACGCAATAGTCTTGATTCATAAATTAACAATTCAATGCAATGAAATGGAATCGTACCTCTCAGGAAGGATCATCTCGGGATCTGTCAGACTATCGTGTAGCATAAATAACATGAATAGTTAATTTACTCAATCTGATTCTAATTCTGAATTTCAAGCAAGGTCTCGGCGTTAATTTGTACTAATATCATCACCTATTTATACTGCTTCCAGCAAATGATCAAGGAAAAAGTCAAGTGAAAAGGGTGGTTCACAATGACTTACTTCCCTGGTTTGGGACGGCAGTCAACTGCGAGCTATTTATAACTAATTGAGATATTATGAATTTTATTTAGATAATCTAGGGTGAGATTTGACGAACAACAAAACGAGGAATGTAAAATAAACTTCTTACAAAGACTTTGCCAGTGGAAAGAAACTTGTTCGATATAAATACGCCGGCAGCTCTTGTGATGGATATAAGTAATTTAGTAGAAAGTCCAAATCCAAATGTGTGTCCAAAAAGCCCAAGAAGTTCCGTTGAATATTTAATTGAATTAGTCAAGTGGTATTTACTTAGCTAATTAAATTGAATTGGATATTGTCCCTGCCACGTGCAGTGGTAGAACTCGATGAACCACCTTGTACTTTGTCACTGTTTTAGCGGAAATTGCAAGGGCAACATTCCTACCAAATCGTATTATTGGAAATAGGTCTTGATCAATGCAATGCAGTCTTTTCAATAATATATCCAGCTAAATATTTCATTTATGATTATTATTTGCTAAGGGGATACTTGAGGAATATAACGCAATGAGTTTTGCTGATAAATCATTAACATATGCGGTAAGGAAGGATGTTTTTCTGCATCCGACGAATGCGACCTGAGATGAGTGGAATAACTCGTTTGAAGCAACACTTCTACCTTGAATCGCAACATGATGTAAAATGATGTAATTAATCTTCTTTATTTCACTTGACAATGATGCGTAGTTTTTGATCGATTTTAAATTATGGAAGGTAGCTTTTCAAATATGACCTGGGCTAATGGACAACTCTTGAGACTAGTGTTTTTCATGAATGGACGGTATTGGGCTTGCTTCAGAGGTAAACTGTAAACAAGGAATGAACTCGACAAACGAAAGTCGTTCACCACATAACATATATAATTTCCGCAGGGTACATCTGATCAGCAACTCACTCATCTTATTAAAAGTGGAAATTATAATCTAATGGAAAGCAATTGATTTTAGAGATAAACAATTCTTCGGCTCTCATGTCATATAGGGTGTCACAAATGTCTGTATTACATACATACTTTGAACAAACGAAATGCAGCTGAAATAGTTGGAGAAAATCCGTCCTATCGAAAATTGAACTTGGAAAAAAATATTATGTATAGCAGATTACGAAACGCGCTATCACATAAAGTCACGAAGCTCTTAAAAGTGTTGGCCACTCTCCCGAAATTAAACTCGCTGATATTTCAATGTGGCGTCGTTGATGTTTATGTTCTGTGCGCTATGGTCTTAACTACTTTAATAAACACGTACCCAACCCATTCAAATCGGATCCAAAGACAATGCGTCATAATCTACCAAAAAGTACAACTCATTGTTGTACTTTTTATCATTATCCCGACTTTTTCACACATTTTGACTTGCGGCAAAAAATATGCTTAGACTTCATCAAATATACGTTGACGGAAAATAAGGTAGACAACTTGTCATATCTTAGAATTTGTCCAATTTTTCGAATGTATAGATTTTTCTTCTAGAAGTTTCACTAATAATGTGAGAAATCTAGTCCTGCTATTTCGTATCAGCCGCTGCGCCGGTATCCATACACCAGAATTTGTCATTTGACAGCGTGTTACGTAAGATTCTCTAAAAATGTATAACGTGGGTGTTAAATCCGAGGTTCGGTTGTTATATGGGAGGTACCCTACAGGAGTTTCGTGTCGATCTAAACAAGATTCGTCGATGCGACCCACACTCAGAATTAATCGCTGTAATTATGTAATTTTGCTAGGGCAGATGATCTTTCGTTGCATTGTGTAATATTGCTTGTACTTTGGTTTTCAGCTCTTAGGATTGCTGGTTACCGGTGCATGAACTCTCGAGCGAACGGACACCTGTGCATTTGAGACTAAAAAATAATTCCCATGCTTCGTATCATGTTAATAAAGGATGAAATGACCAGAATGCAGACGATTGGCGAGTTCGGCCAAACTGTCAAAATATTTTAAATCAATATTGTTGATACGCTCATTTTTTTTCGATTCACAGAAGTGTCTATCATTCTAACAAGAAGAAATCTGTAAGCTGTGTATTTATTATAATTTCCGGAATAGCCCCTTGAAAGTGCTTGCCATCTCGAGGTCAAAGTCTGGAAACATGTCCTTTAAACTAGGACAATGAGATGTAAATGACACAATGTAAAACTTATATGTAGGCTGTGGTTCAATGTTGCAATTTTTGCCGTAGGTCTGTTGACTGAATTCGTTGGATGAGGGACGCTTACTCGATTCAATTAAAAATACAATGAATCCAGAAACATGAATTGTGGTATGAGGCTGCGGCACACGGTACACAGCAAATTCCAGCATGACCTGTTGCTCCCTCCTGGAAGCAGAAGACACGGACGGGAGTTGGAGAAAAGTGGAGATTATATATACATTTTGAAGATAAGAATTCCAGGAACTTCAAACTAATTCCGCTTTAAATTCTGATGCGCGGAGCGGCGTTGGAAAAGGGTTTAAGTAAAAGTCGGCATGGAAAAACCACTAAAGCACAGACTTTCCAGATAGAAACGTCCGAACTCTCCGAACTACGTTTTGTTTCGAAAAATCTACCGGCACTATCTTTGCATGTTCGACCGATTTGGAGGTAGTATTTGATTTTTCAATTCCGTTCCGATGCCTTGGAGAATATAATTTGCTGTATTTCAATTTGCAGTGAAAACTAACTTTCTCCAAACCACTTGGACAGTATTTTTGGAAAAATTCATATATCTATAGCAAAAAAGGTAGCACATAGATAGGTGGAATTATTTTGGGCCGCGCCTTATAGTGAACGGTTTATCTGTTCAAATGTCCCTCTTTTTGGCGCCTTTCATGCCGATTCTTTCTTACTTAACTGCTCGTCAGCGCGGCTGCACGCACCGGATTTTAAAGTGGCAATACATAAGCATAGCTCAGATTTTTCCCGACTATCTCGGGAATCTGGAGGATGTAGGGGAAAGCTGGGAATCACAAGATCCATGATCCACCCTGTATATAAATGAAGGAAGGAAAAGGAACGTATACCAATTTCTGAGATTTACTTCGAGATATGGATTCTCGTGAAACTACTTGATTCCATGATCTTGCCGACCTTGTTATATGTGTTATATGGTAGTATGAGGTATGAGGTATGGGGACTTCATCATCTGGATCGAATTTAGAAAACACAGTTAGCATTTTTAACTCTTGCACCTCCCCCCGTGTACCCTGGCTACGTGGTACGACTGGAAACTGGAAGGTCAAGTCTTGAATATCTAGTCGTTAGACGTACTCTTAAATTTTGTCAAAAATACTCAAAATGCCCCCTGATAGACTCCCGAAAATTGTGTACAACAAACCCGCCGGGCGGGTTGGAACTGCAATCTCAGCCCGAGTTAATATGATTTTCAAAATCTGCATATTTTAATTGACCAGTCCCATGAGTTTCAAATTTTTCCGAGTGTTACAGTTCAAAAGGTTCCATTTACAACTGGATTTCGCGGATCCTTCCCAAGAGAAGTACAACTCTGGGTCTGGGTGACACAGTGACACTAGTGACACACGACTTATAAACTTTCTCATAAAATCTGACTATGCATTCGTATGTAACTCGCCGCAGTGATGTGATTTTGGAAAATATTAATGGAATTTGTAATACATTGAAAGAAAAATGTTATGAAATTGGTGGAAGGGGTTCACAGAACTCCACGTACAGTAACATTTACAAATATCTGAAGATAGATAAATGTAGAGAAAAATATCTTAATCACGACGTTTCGACTGACAAGCTAAGAGTATTATGTCAGTTAAGGCTTAACCTTAACCTTAGCGTAAATTTTTCTTAAGGGTATTCTCGTATAATGTAAAACGTAATTTCTTTCCGAATTCAGTGTGTACAATATATAATTCAAATGAAAATGAAGATTTATTTCATGCATTAGCAAAGTGTCTAGCTTATCAGCCTATCCGGAATCACTGTGCTCCAACGGCAAATAGAGCAAATATAATTTCAGTTTCTGCTGACAACTGCGTGTAAGAAGTGTAGAGGACCTCCATCGTTTTCATTTCATATGTTCATCATACACATACAAATATTGAAAATTAGAGCTTTTCATTTAAATTAGGGTGACCAGAGGTACTGCTTTGAGCAGTACTATACTGTTTTGGAGACCGTGATACTGCATACTTTCGATT
>JAQGCA010001995.1:0-15194 GCA_034698945.1 Protaphorura quadriocellata
ATGAATTCTTGAATTTCATCAAACTTTTCACGAGTGGGGAAATACGCCGAAATCAAACAAAACATTTCATCTCCAGTATATAAAAATTTAGATTTCAACCGTCCCTACAAACCCCCTTTTCTATCTGACACATTTCCAAACATGAAGAAAATTGTTCTCCGTTCTGAGGAGAATTTCAGAAGACAAACATTTACGATCACGAATGGGATGAGTCTCGTGAAACGTCCGGTCTGAAGAATTATTTGAAGGAATTTGCTTGGGGTGTGGCTTTGACTTCAGGAAAAATGCGCTCTTCCGAACGTAATGTTTTTTTATTTTGTAACTTATAACCCCGGTATAACCGTAACATACGACCGTAATTATTTCTAAAATAGGTTTGACGGCAGCAGCCTTTGAAATAAAATATTACCTCCGAAGGGTTGAGATGAGACCGAGGTTTGTTCGGAAGACGTATGATTGATTGTACGTGGTTCTTAAGACTTCTTCGTGGGCGAGTCAGACTGAATCAAGTAAGTTTCAGCTCAATTGATAACCTTGCAAGGTTTACTGTTTGATATATAAAATTTCGTCACTTTTAATTCACTCTCAAGTAATCTGGTGCTCGCAACGGATCCGGATCCGGATCGGATCTGGATTTTTAAGATTCTATATCCGGCGGATCCGGATCTTACTGTAGATCCGAAGAATTGAAAACATGCTATAGAATTTGCGTGTATGCTCAATCCAGTTTTAATAAATCCAGTGCTAAAATATAAACATTCAGATGAAGATGATTTCATACCTCATCTTGACGTCCTTGCGCTGTGTGCAATTACTTGGTCAAACTAATAACAACTTTTGGTAATTCATTTTCAAAGCTAGGGAAAATAGGGAAAACGAGAGAGTGAGTTGAAAACGAGGGAAGTTAGGCTTGGATGGGTGCCACGTGTATTTTGCCCTATCTTCCGTGGTGGAAAAGTGACACTTGAGTTCACCTCGGCCTCATTCCACTCAGGAGTGTCACAGAATTTTTTGACTCCCATATTTGAAATCTGTGAAACATTTGTGGTCTATACAGCTAAAATCTGGTTAATTGAAAAAATTATTGACAGAGTATTTGAAGAGTGAAAAAGGTCAAAATCCCGTCTAGTCGTGTGTGACTCGCAGAATCTTCCACCGACTTTTGTTGATGTACATGCTCGAGCACGGGAAACGACCGTCGCGCCTTTCTCACCCTCGTTTTCCCTATTGAAAATGTCGGAAGACATTGCGGTCGTATGATTGAACGGCATTTTTTTCCGGTACTGATCTACTGTACGTTCACTTCAATAATACGCGATGGCTGTCCGAACACCATACGACGGCCGAGATATCCTTCAAGCTGGCGACCGAGTCCAAATGAGTCGACCGGGCGGCCATCGTGTATGTACTCTAGTACTTAAAGTGTACATAAGTAATGCGCAAGAAAACAATTACTATTTCCGATAAAAATCGTAGAGTATATTCAGCTTAAAACATTGGTTTATGCTTAAGAAGATTGGTACAATCATAGTGATGTACCGAAATCGACTTTCGGCAAAAAACCGAAAACCGAAATTTCGGTACCGGTCTATTGCCGAAACCGAAATTTCGGCTGAAATTTTTTGCACTGTGCAAGTGGGGTGTCTATGGAAAGCTTACGTAAATGTGCATACGTTGGTCGTACTTAAAACGTATTTCATGGCCCTGTAAATGAATAGCAACATCTGGTCGTATTTTGAGTCAACTGAAAACGAAAAACTGGCAAGAGGCATAGTTTGTCAAAAGCAGGTGTCACGTGGAGAAAAGGGGAAATCGGTCAGTGGCTCTGGATTCTGGTCTCATCTTAAGGTCAAGGAAATGTGACATTCCGTCATCGGTTTTGCCACACAAAAGCGAGCGCAGCGAAGTTCTGTCATCCCGTCTTTTAAAAAAGAAATTCCACATTTAATCTCGTAGTTCTGAAGTTTTATGATTTTCTTACCCCATGGTTATTATAAAGTCCTTACAAAAAAGGCTGGTCGCATCGCATTTCCAAGAAAATAACGATACATTTTCTCTATATTTTAATTTTCAAAGTTTAAAATTAAAATATTAAGCTTTCATTCAATTAAAACTAAAATTCAATAACAGAGACCCACAAAAATTTTGAACACTTCGGTTCAATTTGAAAGTTTACTAACTAGTACATTAATGTACGACCGTAATAAGTATTCCAAACTGAAATACAGGTCATCTCTCATTCCGCTCTTATAAAAAAAATATAACGAGTTTGGGTCACAGTAAGACCAGATTTCAATTTTCTGTGTCAAATTAGAAGTTTTCCAGTGAATATTGCAGGCATAATACCATTTTCTCGCTTATTTTATGATTTTAATCATAATTTTTTAATTTTGTAAACCAATCAGAATTAATAAGCTTACAATTTGCACACTCACATTGCAAATAAATTCAATGCCATAAGTCATACAGACATGAGTTAGGAAATGTGATAACACAGACCACAGCCTAGTTATACTCATAGTCGCGTGCATACAAAGCACCAACATATATTCAGGGTGCGATGATAATTATCAGCTGATAATTATCTTGATAATTATCACGATTTTTAAGGGCTGATAATTATCATGATTTTTATAAAAACAATCGTAGGAAAATTGCGTAGTACACAGAAAAAAAAAATAGGCAAATTTATCTTTCTTCTTTGATGGTGTCGACGACAGGATTTACTTTGAAATGTAACACATATTACCTATATTTTTTTGGCTTTGCCTATTTGCCTTTACGTGTATATTGCATTTTCTTTATTATAATTAAATTATTAGCGTGTGAAAATTGAAGAATGACACACGCGTGCAAAAATAATTCAGAAAAATTAAAAAATATGATAATTATCTTGATAACTATCATGATTTTTAAGTGCCGATAATTATCGTGATTTTTATAAAAAAAAAGTCGCGGGAAATGGCGTAGTACACAGACAAAAATGAATAGGCAAATTTGTCGTTCTTCTTTGATGGTGTCGACGACAGGATTAGGTTTGAAATGTAACACGTACTGCCTTTTTTTTTGGCTTTGCCTATTTGCTTTTACGTGTATTTCGCTTTTTTTTATTACAATTAATTTATTAGCGTGTGAAAATTGAAGAATGACACACGCGTGCAAAAATAATTCAGAAAAATCAAAAAATGTGATAATTATCAGATAATTATGATAATTATCATGATTTTTAAAAGTCGAAAATTTCTGATAATTATCGGATTTTTTGATTTAAAAATCCGATTTAAATTTGATTTAAAAATTTGATAAAAATCATGATTTTTTCGAACCCTGCATATATTGGACCATACATTAGAAGTCCAGAAATAAATAATTCACTGTCATTTCAGCTGCACTGCATAAAATAATGACCAGATTAACATAAAATTAACAAGGTGCCTAGAATATTCATTTTTGTCCCATATTAAATACGACAAATTAACAAAATATGATATTCTAACTATATTTCCGTATTCAATTAAAAGAATACATATGATTAAAGTTTCAATGCTAAATTCAAGCAATCATTGCTGTCGTAAAAGTCAATTAATATTTTACTCTGACCACATTCTATAACATAAAGTATAAAAATGCAAGCTAATCTTGGTTATTTTCAAACCAACTTGAATGGTCACTTATAATTTCTGCTCAAACTCTACTCCCGCATGCCATATCTGAATACAGCCCGAGAGTAAACTCTTTGAATTAAAACGCCGTGTGCGAAATGCATTACAATGAAAATAGTTATCTAAACCACAAGCACAATTAAAAGTGCACACCAAAGGCAATCTAACAAATTATCACAGCAACTATGACCTGACGGTCGCGTATTTCAATTCATTTAGTCTTGAATAGCAACTCAAAGCAATCTAAGTTCCCAACTTTTCAAAGTTACAACTTTTTAAGTTCTATTGGAATCAACCACTCAAGTAACAAAAGCCGTATAATTTTTTGAATTTCAATATTTTCATATTATTACTTCATTTTACTTCAAAACGTAGAAAATGACACGCATTTCGCTTAGCAATTTGTCCCGCGTACAGTTCAATATCAAACTTGTGGTCATCGACAATACGACATACGCACATTTTTGATGTACGAACCTTAAATTACAAAATCGAAATGCCGAATTACGCGTTTTCTACAAATTGCATGCATTAAATTAAGAGTATATTATGGTAACTACACCACAATATACTTATATTAGAAATTTAAACGATTGGTTGACCAAACTTCCTTAAGTCAATATTCCACGAAATTTACTTAAATTATTTTCCTTACACCCATAGGAAATCTAGATACTGATATTTCCAGTCTAACGCGAGTTACCTTTTGATATCTTTCATAGAAATGGTTTTACTCAAACCAGCAATCTGAATAATTATTGGCGTGGCGATGTGAAACGAACTTCATAAACCATTATTGACGTGACGTGAATACAATTTACCTATTTCATTAGTCCTCGATCCCTCATTAGCTGCAAATGAAAATGAGGTAATTATTGTTTATTATTATATTTATACGTTTATTTAAAATCAGTGTGTTGTAAGAGATATTCGTCAGTACAGAGCCTAATTCATATATAAAGATATACGGTAACCTATATACAAAAGGAAACTTAGAAACTAATAAACCTAAGGGAAAGTCAATAATTAAACGCTCGTCACTTAAATAAATCACTTTCATCCTCAGTTTTAAATTCAACACCACACAGCCTTTAATTTTCTAATGTGATCGGTCGACTCAGGTTCGTTAATGAATTCAGTAGACCCAAGTTCATCAAATCTAATCTATAGTTCTATTAATGAGTTGATGAGTTATTGAGACATTAAATTACACTACTAATTATGTATACTTTAGTTGTGATTAAATACAAAATGTTTTTTCATATTAGTACTTATTAGTGGTGCATTGGTTCTTAAATACTCATGTGTTGAGCAACTTCTAGTATTCTCTGTACTATTTTGAATGCGCAATTGACGGAGTATATAAAAATAGATTCACATTATTACCCCATTTTTCTTTACTGGTTTAGTAAAACTATCACCTTCAATAGACACATACTAACTGTGCTAGTGGCTACAAATTTGAGCTATACTTGAAGGGAGAAGAGCATTGAGTAAAATTTAATAACAAACAATTTTAAATTTATAGGTAAAGTAGATCACCTCTAAAATCAGAATTGTGCTTCTGAACCGGATGTCAAAATTACGTTACCATGGCGATAACGACCAAAATCCTACATCTGCATCTTGCAATAACAATGACTCTCATACTGGCACTGGAGCTGGAATTCTGCGAACCTAAGAAGTTCATTGATGTTATTCAAAATTATATGAAGACGCAAGTACAGGAAGAATCTAAGGAAGAAAATCTCCTCCCATATGTCCAACCGTCCTTGTTCCCAAATGTTGGTCCCTACATTAAGTTTGCAAATTTTGACCGTTCATCCCCCATTGAAATTCCTGACGAAATCCGAGAAAGTTTAATTTGGCGTCGTTCAGGAGAATTATCAAGCGGTGGGTTTCTAGCTCATTACATCATTAATATGACGGGGATTCCTTCCATGAATGGAACGAGAGATACGAACAATAAATGGTTTGGTTATTGGCACGGAACATTCGTATGTCGAGTCCTACTTCCACCAATATTCACGCGAAACTACCAAAAGTACAACTTTTTTGGTGCTGCAGAGGAATTAGGACAAAAGGATTTGCAAGTCATGAACTTGAGACGTTTAATAAGAAAACATGGGAAAGAAAACTTCCGTTTTCATTTTGAGACTTATATTCTGCCTAATGAGTTTGAGGAGTTCAAAGAAGCGTGGTCAAGGCATGAAAATAAACTTTGGATAATAAAACCACACCAAGGATCTTCATCTGTTGGAGTCAAGGTCATAGATCATTGGAGTGAATTTCCTCTCAACACAAGACTCACGACTGTGCAAAAGTATTTAGACTCGCCATATCTGATCAGAGGTCGGAAATTTGAATTCAGACTTTATGTACTGGCCACTAGTTTCAACCCATTGAGGTTATATGTGTATGGAGACGGTATAACGAAGATAGGTTACAAGAATTTTACCAAAGATCCAAAATTTAAATCCGATCCTTGCATACACATGAGAGTAGAAAACCCCGACCTACAATGTCCAGGAGCAATTAAAGATGATTTCCACAATGAAGGGTATTTTGGAGAAAATAGTAAAATCATCCAAATGCTAAAAGAAGAAGGAGTGAATGTACAAAAATTACAGGAAGATTTGGATGAAGCGGTTATCAAAACAATGTTATCTGTCGACCGCAAAGTGGATGAAGCTACACGGACAACTCATTTTAATCGTTACAATGCTTTCCAAATATGGGCATTTGATTTTTTGATTGACACAAACGAACAAGTTTGGTTGATAGAAGTCAATACTGTACCAGACCTAAGCATTCTGACTGATGAGGATGTCCGTTTTGAACTACCAATGACTCAAGACATTTTGAATCTCGTTGGCTATCATTTCCCACCAATCTTGTCAGAAAAAGCGAAATTGATTCTATCCAACTCGTCCGAAGATCCAACTTTCAATGAAAAACTGTATACGTTTGAACTGTCAAAAATTGATGAGTTAAAACAATCCAAGTTTGCTGATTGGAAGTACAATAGTTCGGTGGTGGACTCTGGAATGTGTGGAAATGGAATCTTAGAAGACCTCTGTCCGGATGACATAAAACAACTAATAGTGGCGGAAGATGAATTGAACAGGTCAAATATGTTCAGACGAATTTTCCCTTCCCCGGGCATGAGGAAGTATCTCAAGTATGTGGATTTGAATCCGTATTACTACTTACTAATGGATGCATGGGAACACCGATATGGAAGTAACCGTTCAGAAGGAATCGCTCGTCTCAGTCAGTACACCAGAACCGGAGTCCATCTAAAATAAAAAGACTATGTCACTTGGCATTGAACACTTTCTGTATAAACGAATATGACTTGTAATGTAAACGAAACTAGATCATGATAGAAATAAAAAGAGAGAAATTACAAACTCTAAATTTGAAGTAATCAGAACATAATGTTTACACAACCTCATTTCTTTCAGATTACTGAAGATTTTTTTGAGAATCTTGTCCGTCCAGAAATCCGTGTAGAAACCGGAAACAACCGGTTTCCGAATTCGAATCGAATACGTCATTTTGCTGTACCTGAGCCCAACTTCACTTGGCAATGAACGTAGTGTTGTTTCAGTTTCTTTTAATTCCATTTAGTTCCGGTTCCAACTAAAAACTAACGCAATTCAGTTTAGTTATAGTTTGTTCCTAACTCGCAATATTTAGTTCCAGTTCTAGTTCCTACTACAATTTAGCAGTTCCAGTTTCATTAGTTCCAGTTCCTAATTAGTTCCGATTTAGTTCCTTTTTAGTTCCAGGGTAGAATTAAAATAAATTCTCTTTGGGTATAAGATTTCGACTTCCTTTGCGCCGCTCAAGATGGAATTATAGACTTTTGGTATTCAATATTATTACACGAACAAAAGACAAATGCAGAGCTCAAATTCTGGAGCCGGACAGCGGTTTAAATTCTATGACTATAATTACATAGAAACTAAATTGGAACTCAGTTCCATTAAGTTCCTACCGTCAATTGATCCAGTTCCAGTTCCAGTTCCTACATCAGAGAATAAAATAGTTCTAGTTCTGGTTCTAGCCAACTGAATTGCACTTCTAATATAGTTCCTGGAAATGAAATTAGGAACTGAGTTCCATGTGGAACTGAAAAAACACTAAATAAACGGAGATTTAAAAATATCATGCTACCTGTAACAGCAAACAAGGTCACTTTGACTTGAATATAGAATTCTCTGACGCCAATAAACGTCTCAATTATTGAAATTAACATTAAGACAAAGCCCACACCCTTTTCAAGTAGGATCCACTTCATTTCAACTCTGTTGTCCATTTGAAACTTCAACTCATCGTGCACGGAATATTCGTTCTGCTCTATTTTTATTCCAATCTTGTACATAAATGTTCTGGAGACTAAGCACGTCCGTCATATTGTTCGTTTAAATATTCACATTCTTATTTTGCAAAGCGGTCTTAGTATTTATTATTCATCAGTTCCAGCATCAACAAAAACAGTGAGATGTCTAGGTATACTAGTAAGCTAGGGCGTACCCGCAATATCAATCTGTGGATACTGTTATCGAACGAATAGAAGATAGACATGTTCGACATCAATATTTATTTTTTCTCGTAGAAATTTTGTTATTCTGCACGAAGGACTGGCGGTACATGTCAGCTGCAGCAGTAGACAGTCCGTATATTTGAAAATTGGAAAGGAATATTGTAGAGAATCCTTAAACAAGTCGCAGTGTGTGGAACTCCTCAACATCCACATTCAATGCTGATGCTAGGCCCATCCACCGGTTCGAAAGTTCACCATGGGACATGAAGAAAATGAAGACGGACGCGCGGAAGTAGAGAAGGCCAGGCCAAATAAAATAGAGGTGCGAACATTTGAGGGGGATCAAAGCTCGACGAACGTTTTTGAGATTTAAATTTTTCTTGACCTATTGTATAATTTACAAAAAATAATGAGTGTCTTTGGACTAAGCGGATACATATAATCTGCATTGCACATTGTCGTCATGCCCGGCAACTCTAAACAGCTGGGAATGTTACGGCTGCAAACTGTTCGTATGCAAGCGGGCCTGAATATATCCCCTATCACTATCACACGCAAATCCGTCCATACGCAACCGCGTCTGACTATTTACATTTCCATTTGAGTTGCCGTTTGCCCAGGATTTGCCTTTGACTTACCTTGTTTATTGCAATTCCTTTCCTACAAACTAATAGTACCCCCATTTAGGCCGCAGATTTATATTATTCTGCGTATAGTAGGAGAAACCGCTATGCGTAATACCCTTACCATAGTACTAAGTTGACCCGACCAGAACACAACCGGAATATCCAAATCCTTGACTAGACTAGTACGGCCGGATTCCCATGCCGCTACACTATGATGGCTTGTGTGAACTATTGTATAATTTAATGTTTAAGTTATCATTTGACAAAAACTGTACCATATTAACTCCAAGCTAAGCAGACGAGCATAGTAGAAAGTTTCTTTAAAACCTAGAGAAATAGGATCAAAGTCAACATACATACATACATGAATAAATATTCCCGACTCACATAAAAGTGATTGCGGTGCGAGTGAGTTCTCATTTTTTCTCTGGCTGAATGTCTTTAGCACCAAAACATGTGCAATCTTACTCTAATATTGATATTGTTTCTAGGACCGGAAGACGGACATGTGACTCATCGATATTTGAATCCTGCTTATCACTGGACCTTTCGAACAATCCCAACTTTCTCTAGAGGTTGGTCCATGCGATTGTTTGTTAGGTTTTTCTCGTTCGGTGCCCAAAATGCATTAGATCAGATGGGACTTTGGTAACCGAAAGTAAGCTTGTTGATATGGAGAATTGAATTGTCAACTAATTTTTCAAGCTTTTGAAACATCGACATCGCGCGTGTACCAATCTTATGAGGATTTTGCTTACGAATCTTGGTCCATGTAAGGTCTGAATTTAGTTAGTTAGTTAATTTATTTTATTACGGTCAAGAATTTCAGTTCCCACTGTTGTCAACATTCGGACCGGGCTTTGAGTCATCTTAAGAAATAAAGGACAGAATATATATATAGAAAACTTAACTAATACATAATTTGCAGAAGAGGGCTCACGACGAATGTCGAGTAGTGTATCTGTTTTATTTTATTGTTTCCTAGATTATATTTTCTCAAACTTTTAAAGATATTGATCCTCTGAAATGAAAGGCGTTTCGTACTTTTGACCGCAAATATGTCATAGCTTGAAAACGAAATATGGTTCAAGTAATAGCTTTCTTATTTTTTATCGACTTCCAACATAAACTCGGCTGACCTGGTCAAGTCATCAGTGATCATATTTTGTTCGGGACCTTGGAGCACTTGAACATTCAATCAAAATCTGGAATCCTATCCACATTTACGTTGTGGTAGGGTTTCTTTGGTAGAGGGGGGATGAGAGGTTTTGCAGACCGAGCTGGTGGATTTCTACCCACGCTAAGGAAATCTAAAGACAGTTCTGTGCCTTTCATTATCTTGTCGCTTCGATCAAAATCCTTTAATAAGAAAATAAGGTAGAGTAAAAAAGACTAATCTGTAGTGCTGGACTGTGTCTTTCTTATCGGGTAGTTACTTTGATCTCAAAATTCTTGGTTGAGGCTTCGCGAAACAGATTATACAGACTATGGTTCCAATCTCTGGAGAATCTATTCTTGTGTCTGTCAGCTGTCTCATCCGGTAGTTACCTCGAACTTTTGCGGCTTTGATTGAAAATGCATAGTTCTCGATACAATACAAATTTCTCTGCGTGACCACAGGTTTTGTTCCGCACTACCACCACCATTCCAAAAAAAATACGACAGCAGTATTCATATATGAGTTCCGAATTTTGATTTCACATCATTAATTTGAAATTTTTAAGTTGGATAGGTTTGTTTCCTTATCATTTCTGCTTTCTGTTTTGGGGGCCAAGCTAAAGAAGAGATCGTTGCACTGATGACTTACCGGGCAGGAAAGGAATTGACGGATCTGATCTGGCGTTAGGTGAGGTGTGTATCCTAGGATGGGTTCTTAAACTGCCAAGTGCCTAGTACATGCAAACCTGATTTGGACTCCTTTCCTCAGTCTGTCTCTTCATCTCTATTCTGGCTGTCCGGTCTAAAATTGACTGCAGTAAATAGAATATACATAAATACACTAGAAGGCCTGAGTTGGAGTGTTTTCGTAGCAAGTACCTAAAGCAGCACGTACCCAAGACCAACCCATCAAACCAATTCTGGCCACGCCACGAAGTCCGACGTGTTGAGTTTGCGTTCTGTGGTTGGCCAATTCAAATTCAAATTCGTCAACCACAATACGCAAACTTTATCTCCCACTCACTCCTCACTACCCGTCCTATCTCTTACATGTACATCAGGAATGTTGCATTACCGAGAGCATTAGTCTGGACGTATATACTCCCCCGGCAGATATCTTGGTATATGACTGCAGTACGATCTAAAATGTCGTGGCTTACTGAGGTAGAAATAACACATTCTTTTATTCGTGAAGTCGATGGACCATCACTGGCTCAGTCGGGATGGTTCAGATTGCTTGGCACTTGGCACTACCTCATTGTTCCTTTCTAGACCTCATCCACTAGCATGCCTATATGCCATGTCGTGGAATTCGACGCTAGTGCTCATTTAAATATTTATGTTATCATGATGTCGGCTGTACTTATTATTTATTTAAATTTGTATGAGTTCTATAATATGCTCCTACTCCCATTTCTCCGTCAGTTACGCTTCGATCGCCGGCGGTTTACTAGCTGTGCTAACTTTTCACCGCACCTTTGAATCTAAGCAATTCTGTGTGGGTGATTTTGTGCTCGAATTGAGTTTGAGGGTAACCGCGAATACTACTCTGTGATATAACGTCTTGATAATGTGGTTTCAAGAGTTATATTTAATTTTGTGCATCAGTGTCATAATTCACACCGGTGTACCCATGTGCGACGGTGAACAGTCTATGGATTTGAAGAAGTACATCGAACACAGTGAGAATTGTTCAACACACATAATAATGCAGACACCCGTTGATATCGTTCCAATTAGTCAGCCCGTTGTTATCATCAGTAGGTCGAACAATGATTTGACTGATTTTGAATACCCAGTATTTCCTAACGTCGCTTTTGCTATGGGTCATGTAAAACAACTCTGTGTGACAATTACATTGTTTCCGCACTCAGAGTCAGAAAACGATTTAATCTTGGCATACATTTATGCATCTGCACACTGGAGAAAAATTTTTTACGAAGACGTTCCAGACGCGGAGACCATGCTTATGTTATGCTATTGGAACGTCTATGTGCAAATGATTTATCCTTCCGGCGGTGTCAAAATTGCCAGCCAAGCTGAACTTATTACAGAAGCCCTGAAATTATACAACGCTCAACTGCCTGAAATGCTGACTCCGCCAGTATTTCTATACTCCCTCTCGGAAAGTACCAACAACTACCGAGTCCAACTAATATCTTTTTTGAAGTGCAAATTTGTGTCCAGTATACGGGAATACAATCGTAGTATATCCAGGCACGAAATGGATATATGGTACAAGAATACTGTCAAATCCTTTTGTTCAAACATTGCGTTTGTCATTGACGGATACGATGAAAGTAGGATCCGCAATCAAGTAGAATCTTACAGATGCCGTTTTTCAGTGAACCCATTCTCAGATTTCAGTGTAAAAGTTTTGACAGACGACGTTTCCGCTTTCATCGCAATGACTATGATTTCGTATGTTGCTGGTGCCTTCCCGAACTCTACCATCTGCCATCGGAGTAATCGCAACTCCAACAAATTCGATTACGAGTCCAACTATATTTTTACACTCTACAATGTCCAAAGATCGAGGGCATTCTCTAATAACCTTTTCTTTCCATCTTCTCACTCATTCTTTCCCACTCACACCGTTGATTACAATTTCATTGCATGTGGAGAATTTCAAACCAAACTCTCATTTGACAGTTACTTTGTCGCTTTTGAATTGAATCTTTGGATTGGACTGATCCTTACATGGTCAGTGTGTTATGGAGTTTTGCATTACATCTCAAGATTTAAGAATTGCCAGGAGAGTATGGGTTTTATTCTGTTCTCGTTCTTATTAGAGCAAAGTCCATCATTTACCAAATTCTTTCAACAACTACCATTCTACTCTTGTGTATTCGGACCAATCTATTTGATGTGTATTGTTTTGACAAATGCATATAAAGGGGTTGCCGTCACTCACCTCACATCACCCACCCCATCTCATGGGCTGAGAACATTCGAGGATGTCGTTAAAGCAAACTATTCAATTTTTCCAGCATTATCAGTGGATTACCACTTGAATTTTCGCCGCCTCTGCTCAAAAATCCATCGTGGATACAAAGTTAAAGAAATTGAGTTACATCCTTACCACATTGCTCGCAACTCTGATTTCACAATTGCATCCAAATGGCTATACGGGATTCTGAAAACTGCTTTTCATCGTCGTAAGGAAGCAGGACTTACTGTTGACGACGAATATGTTCGAAGGTTGAAGATGTACGAGTACATATCAAATTCTGGACTTCGGGCCGTTCCATGCGATCGTACCTACGATGACATTTCCTTTGATTTCAACGAAACGAAACTTTTCGAAATCCAGGGATCGGAAATTTTGAAATGTGATAAATCGGTGTATGCGGACACGGATGAGAGATTAGACCTATTTCTTGACTACCTCAGAGGGAAGACTGACAGAAACGTGTATAGAGGCAAGACCAGAATTTTTCGCACAATTTTCGGTTTACAGACATTACTATATGGTCGAGAGCAAGAGCTTGTAAATGGGCAGAAGCAGATCTTTCAGCACTCAGGTGCATATGCATTCTGGAGTGAAATCGCGAAATCAGTTACAAAGCGGAATTTGGAACGGAAATATTACAATAACTTAATTGAGCAGAAGGTGGAAAGACAACTCGCAACAAATCTTCGACTCGTATTTTTAGTTTACTTAAGCTGTGTTATATTGTGTATCTCAAGATTTGCTGTTGAATGCTATTTAATAATTTTAACAAGCTGTCTAGAGTTTTGTCGGTATCTCTACGGAAAGATGCGCGGAATAATTGATAAAGTTTACACGAAGGTCAAATCAAAGCTTATTTTTTGTGTAGAGTTTTGTCACCGCAAGATAAAATTCCGAAATCCAAACTCACGTTGAAGATTCCCATTAAGTAAAACTGCGTTACATTATTCGTATCTGTTGATAATAATTAAATCAGGACTATGATTTAATTGAACCAGCGGATTGCCGTGATGTATAAAATCATACAATATTAGTAAGATACATAACTGAAATGTTTGTATAGGGTTGTAGTAGCACAATACAGATGTCTATCGTCTATGTTATCAATATTCAGTACGTCTATTTTTATAGTCATTTGGATCTTTTCAGTTCAAGTTTGCACTTTATCAGCGTTACGAATTCTCAGGTCATGGGGCCAGTCCCAATTGATATCAAGAAGAGGACTTTTATCTAGGGAAGTCACCCTAGAAGACTCATTGACCCAGACAATTAAGCCAAGATCTCTGGGAAACAAGTACCATGTAAACACAAAGTGTAGGTCACCTTGACATGAATAAATAAATCTTTGACGCACGGAAGAGTATGAGTAGGCGGATTTTCATTTTTCCGTCGAGTAAGTATCTGTGGCACTAAAACATGTACGAGTTCACTCGAATATTTAGATTGTTTGTTGGAATGGAATAGATCGACAATTGTCTGATCGATACTGCAATCTACTCACAGGAACTTTTCAACAATTGCATCCATACATCCATGCATCCATGCATTGCCGTAATAGGGAGTACCTTGGTAGAGATCGGAAGTTGATACGGAATATTTATTCTGTCTCAGAAAGGAGCTTTCTTCGTTGAAGTCGGAGCTTATGATGGGATTGCGTCTCATACAGAGCCGTAAATAAAGGAGGGCCGAGGGGGCCTGGCCCCCGGACCCGAAGGGCGCAGGGGCCCGAAAGGAATCTTGTGATTTTTGTGGAATTTGAACAATTTAGCAGTTGAGTAAATTATTTGATAAGCTGCTGAGGGCCTTGTGTGAGTACTTGGATGGGCTGGTAAGCCAGTATCGACGACTATTTTCGGGACTCACGAGTTCCATGACCCAACGCAACCCATTGCCTTCTTGAAACCCCTCGACGAAAAGACGAAGGCGGTACGGCGGTATACGGCTCCCGAGAATGTGTAGGTTGGCGGGAAACGAATTCTGAAATCGTACAACAAATTCAAATTAATGTCAACAGTATCATTTTTAAAATGACTTGCTGTTTTTTCGACCTTAGTGATTGAGTTTTTGTATATTGACGGCGTACATGAAAATACTAAGGCAAAGGTATTTGTACTTCGTATTTATATTTTTTGGTTTTTAAAAATACATTAAAAGTATTTCGAATTTTACTAAAATACTCTTTTCAAAATACAAATTACTTTTTCCTCGTTGCTCCGCCTTCAACCTGCGCTCTCATGCACAGG
>JAQGCA010001996.1:0-15193 GCA_034698945.1 Protaphorura quadriocellata
ATCGAAATAACAAAAAAACAATTTTGTCAACAACGACTATGAACTAACCTAGGAAGGAAGGTTGTCAAGGAATTTTGACCTGTATGTAATTTACTTACTCACAGCGTAAGGACCTTGGGACGTTGTGTGCGATTAACATAAATAAATAAAATAAAGAGCTTCTGAACCTGTTCGAGATTTAGCCCTTCAAAATTATGCACCACATCGATAGTCTCTGGTATGTCTATACATTATTTTAAAACTTAACGACACCTTGACCAAATACCTCAGATATTTCTACTTGTATCGTCGTATTTACAATTTATTATTTATGTCGGTTGACAGTGCAGTGATCTATTCGTCAAAACTAGGTGAATTCTGAAACAGGAAATCGGGGTTGGGGTCTTTTTCCTTCGTAGAAATAGGCGATAAGGCCATCATTTGAAAAAAAGGTGTGATATATGAATATAAATTCTGTCAAGTTAGGATAACTCAGGAAGGATTTGTCCAATATCCAATCCAGTATAACCCCCAATGTTTTAGGGAACGTCAATTTTGCGAATATTTAAAACAAATAAAAATATATATATTTTAAAATAAACTTACATATAATGATGAGTCCAGTTTCCCGCACTTGCTCCACTTTTGAGACAACAAGACTAGAATTATGAATTCCACTCAAAAAAAGTAAAATTTTGAGTCACGAGGGAGAAATATCCAAGTGAAGAAAGTCACGCACTCTCACTCCCATAATTCCTTTCCTTCCAGGACTGACGACGACGACCGACCTGAACGGACTGGAGTCTAACACAAACTGGAACTGGAAATGTGGAAATTCTGGAGAATTCAGCTCACTTCAATATTATTTCTCCAGTTGAGTGAATTTGCGTATACCCGCAATAATGTACGGAGAAAGCTCGTGCCATTTCATGTTTTAAGAAAGGGGGCAAGGTGGGACTTGGGACTCGGACGGAGTCAGAGAGTCAGACACACAGTCGTTGTTTCCATCGAACGAACGAAACCTTCCAGTTCCAAACATCCAGTGAAAAAAAAAGAGAATAGACCTTCCAGTTTCGACTCGAGTACAAATGTAATGCTGGAGTGGATTCCCTTGTGTACGAAATTCCACGACCTTGAATCCGAATTCAATTTGAGTGTGAGTGTGACTGTAAGAGGCGTACAGCAGTGGCGGAGCGGAATAGCCGCGCGTTTTCTCCCATTTATCAACACCACCCTTTCACCGCAGACTTTCCTTGGAGTCTCGCAAAACCTGGAACTTTGTCACGAAACCAAGCAGGGAACCAACCGTGCTCTGCGCTCTGGAATAGGGGGATTGGATTTAATTTTATTTAAGTCATCAATTCCATAGCTCACACAACATAAACATCAAAAATAAAAAAAAGGGAGGTTCATGATGTGGGCTAATATGCCTCAATCCCATTTCACCAAAACTCTGTATTGATTAGCATGGACCGTTGGGTGGGTGGGGTCGAAAAACGGCTCGTAAGGCTCACCGAACACTTGAATGATCCGATGACGATGTTGTATGTATAACCCCGGTACCAGGCCCCATCTTTTAGTAGTTACGGTTCTCCGGCTCAGGTAAATCTCCACACGGATTTTCCTATACGTACCAACTTGCAAACATTTCTCTTTTTTCAATTTTGTAAATCAGTAAAAAGCTCCAATGGGGTAGGAAAATTGGGTACTACGAGGATGCCCAATGATGGTTAAAAGAATATTGGTTGTAGTGTGTACAATGCGGTCATGCATTCGTCAAAATGAGATTCTAAAGCTGCATAACAGGGTCGGGGGCTTTCTCCGCATAGAAAATACACGGTTCGAACGTTGACAACAGTGCAAACTGAAATTCTTGATCATAAAGTGGACAATATTAAAACTAGCTATCAATTAGTTTGTGTTCGTAGCTTTTACCAACGCTTCATATTTTGTCTAATTAATTACAACATCCGTGTCCATTTAGTTTCGTCCGTCCAGAAAATAAATAGCAGAAGCAATGAAAAAATTGTACTCTTGATACCCCTGAGTGCGACAATTCCGTGTCTCGTAGCTTATGTACTTCAGTTGGAATCTTTTTATTATTGCAAACCTAAGTAACCTAAGACAATTAGACATTTTTGACCAAATCAACAGAATAAGACGTAATAAGAGCGTCGAGATCTAGACGATTGACAAGGACACGAATAATTCATAGTTAGTTAGTTAAGTCTTTTATTGCAGTTCCAGCTTTCGCCGATATTTCTTTTAATTTTGTCTTGAAAACCAACTGACTGATGTACTATGTCGTACTCCTTATTCTTGATTCACTGTGTCGTTCTGTGACAGTTTTTCTAATTCCTGACTTTCACCTTGGATGGTGAAAGGGAAATCGGCGAAAGAAAGTTGACGCCCAGTTCGAGGCACGTAAGAGATTGGACAGACGCAAGAGTTGATCATTCGTGAAAATACTTTTTGGACTCAGAGTAGAAGTGAAAGGTGTTCTCCTTCTCATTCATTTATTCCAAATTAATTCTCATTCTCTCAATAATTGTTAAATATTCATAGACTCTTCAGAAGCTATAATCCACATGCTCAAGGCCTTCATTTTCCAATTCCCAACTTGAAAAAACTACTTTTAATTCATATTATCCCAGAGAAAGTCAGGTGGCGTATTATTGTATTTACATTGAATTAATCATTGAATTAACAACTGGAAGGTATCAATCAGAATCAGAAACTAGAAAACATTCAGGGGTCAGTGTTGAACTACCACAACAATGTCAAAGAAATCAGAGGAGGCTCAAGAACATATTAAATTGGCGGAGAAGAGGTAACTCCATATATTAATTAATTGGTGAGACACATGCGACTATTCCCCTCGGTTAACTTCACTACGGTGTTGTCAACAAACCGAACTTAATATTTTATTCGCATTTACAGTTTGAAGACATCACTATTGAAATGGAGAGCTGACTATGATATAGCGGCCGATGAATACAATAAAGCAGGTTGGGACAGAAAATTTTTGTATGCTTGAAATCATGGAAATATTTCAGACATCGTTGTCTGTTGTCTCTCATTCATTGACGATAAAATGTCAATTACCCAACAAATTCATTTTCTATTTATTACAGCTACATGCTATAAAAGTATCAAGTCATATCAAGAATGCAAAGAGTGTCTTCTGAAATCAGTCGAATGTCACAAGCAAAATCGAAGGTTAGTTATTCTAATGTCTTAACTAGTGACCACTGACTGACACTGACATGTCATCAAGTCGGCCTGTCGGATTTAAAATTTCTGTTGTAATTTATTTTTCAGCCTATTCAATGCTGCAAGATGTTTAGAATCAATGGTTCTAATATGTAAAGAACTTGGTGAGCCTATGGAGATTGCGAAAGCAGCAGAACAAGCGTGTTACTTGTATCAAACTCATGGAACCCCAGATTCAGGTGCACTCTGTCTAGATAAGGCTGCCAAAATGATTGAAACCGAACACCCGAAAAGAGCAATTGATCTTTACCGTCGTGGCGTTGACGTCGTGATGGTACGCATTGGAGCATACAATATGTTTATGTTCTGGTATTCGATGATTTAATTTAACTTTTGATTCTACGAATGTTTCATATTTTAAGATTGAGGACAGACCGAGGCAAGCCGCGGAGTTTTGCAGCAAAATGGCACGTTTAATGGTCAGGCTACGAATGTAAGTCTATAATTAAAATTCATTCGACCTTTTTCGATGGGGCGACGGGGATAGTCAATGAGTTCTCCCCGTCTTGCCTCAGCAAATTTTGCAGAAGACGAGATCAACATTAATGTATGCTGATTATGTTTTTGTATACTGAAGTTATAATGACGTTTGTCGATATTACGTTCCTAAAAGGTACGACGAAGCAGCTGATGCAATAAGGAGAGAGATTGGTCTGAATCAACAAGGAGAGAACTTACCTGCCATTGGTCGACTAGCCGTAGCTCTCGTTCTAGTCCAATTGGCCAGAGAAGATTACGTCGCCGCTGAGAAAGCATTTAAGGAGTGGGGAAATTGCTGTGAACTAGAAGAAGTTCAAACACTGGAGATGCTCCTTCAAGGATTTGATGAGGAAGACCCTGACGTTGCCAGGCGGGCTTTGAACAGTCCATTCATCAAACACATGGATGTCGAATACTCCAAGTATGTTCCGTGGTTTTCAGAAAAAGTTGAACTAAAATCCCTAATCGGAAACGCCTAATTTAAATAGTTTGATCACTTAAATCTAAAAAAAAATATTATTTATATTACATATAGTACAATTTTTTAAGAAACGCCAAACATTATTCCCCGCCAGCCGAATGGCCGAAACTCCTGTAGGCTTCAACAAGCCTGGGCTACCTTAGATATCATGATTTTTTCTGCATTCATTGTGGATAATACTCGGTTTTCTCATAAACATATTACAAATTGTAACGCTATGTATTCATTGTACCTAAAATTTCGGTCTATGGTCCAGCGTCTAGGCGTATTAGAAAAACTAATCCCGTAACTTTTTTTAACATGCATAATCAGAACTTCACTTGAAAATTGGTTACCTTATTAGTGTAATTAGGCATAGGCTATCGTAGAATCAGAAAATTTGTGAACACTTTGCCAGTTTCCGATATAGTAACTTTTAAGTTAACAAAATTTGTTCATGCGGATATTTTTTACAGACTTGCCAGAGATCTCCCACTCCCTGCCGGATTAATGCAACCATCCACCAGGCCACAAGTGAGAGAAAATGCAGCTCCAAGCTACAAATCCGTGTCCCAGGGGAAACCAGCTGATGATGAAAACGATGACGGAGAGGGTGCCGATTTATGCTAAACAATACTTAACCAAATCCAATGGTATTTGTTTGTTACTCTACCGATGTGATTCTATCCTTTCCACTGTACTCTGAGGAAGCATCATTCTACGTTTATTGGCAACCGCTGAGAGGGTTAAAAATAATAATCGGTAGAGTTGTTCTAATTGAGTATACGTCACACTCCGGCTTCGATAAACCCAAAGAATTTTGTTCCTCCGAGTCCTTCACCGCCAGGAGGAAATATTTTATAAAATAATTAAACTTGCGTAGCGAGTGCAATAGAACTATAACAAGATTTAAAATTACTGATGTGGAGCGACTGATCACCTTCCTGCAATTTTAATATACTCTATTTTCTGTATTATGTTAGTTTCCTTGTTTCATGTATTCCATTACTATATCAGCCTCAGCTTTCCTCCCTGAAGATTCCTTTCTCGACTGACCTGACCTTCTGATTGATCATTGGCGTGTTCAAAAACTCCAAATCATTTTCTTTCATACATCTTAGCAATTGTGCAACTAAAATTGTACTTTTGGCAATGAAATACATTGAAATTTTACTTAATCGTAACCAGAGAATTTGAATGAAATGGACTAGATAAAATTGTTTCAATAGCACGTAGTAGAAACATCACTTTCACCATTCCTTCCTCGTTTGACTTCGTTAAAAACGTTAAATCGTAGTAAGATAATTGTAATGTACTTAGAATGCCGCACGTTACTCGCTCGCTTTATCGAATTACAGTAAATTGTTCATTAGTAGTAGAAGTAAGTTACTTGAACATACGCAAAACGCAACTCTACGGTTGAGATTTAACTGTTTAGATATTGCCAAGAAAATTTAAATAAAATATTTCACGTAGTTGTAGAATATCAAAATACAGGAATAACATTTATCGACTAATAAGTACGTACACATAACTAATTGTAAGTATAAACAATAAATTCAATTTCAATAATCTAACAAGTATGCATATATGGTTGTATATAATAATTCAAAGTCTTAATTTAAAATATAGTTGAACGTTAAATGCCCCTTAAAAAATCGAGCCGGTTGAATATTATTTTCTTATGTACGGTATGTACACTGGGTGTCTCAGAACTCATAAGTCGCTATTCCGCCGCTCGCTACCATCCGGTTGCATTTTAGAAATTCTCAAGGATCCCTTGTCAATTAGGGATATAGGAAGACCGTGTCACAGTTCACTAGTTATATTTCAGATAGTAGTTCTAAATCACGTACGGTTGTGAATTTTGGATAAAATTACAAACTATGCCCTATATCATCATGTGCTCGTGTAAAAGTTGGAAATTCGGACATTGTTATTTCGCATTGATTTTCACGATAAATTTAATATTTCATAATATGATATAATTAGGACTTAATTTGTACTTAAAACTTAAATATATACATCAGTTAAACATGTTTTGAGTCCGGAAATCGGATTCAGAAAATTCGGATTCGTTATACACATGGATCACTGGGGATCATGAACGTGACACGTAGAAATAAAAAATAAATTTGGGGAGGTGAGATAGAGCGAAAGGCACAAGGACAAGTGGCATGTCTACAAGATAAAGTTCCCCTTGTGAAATAATTGGATGTTTGAAACAATAATCTAATAATCCTATTAAATCATTCAAAATGCTATCATAAAGGTAGCTGCTGTACAATCAGTTGAACTCTTAAACTGTAACTGACTGCAAATGAACTAACATCTGAAAGGGATATACAGGTACAATCAATACAGTCATGACTCTCAACAGCCTTCGTGGTCAAATGTTAAGATCAAGAACATGGTAATAAACTTAAGCTTTTTAAACGGGAAGTTAAAATGAGTAAAGCGGCAAAGCACTTAAAGCAGAAAAATAACAAAAAGCTTTTGCTAAACGCGCTACTGTAATCAGTACATAGTCATGAATCATGAAAAATTCTCATTATTTTGAAAGCTAGACAGAAGAATAAAACCTCATCGTTGCTTTCTTGTGTCAAAAACGAGGCAAAATTAGTATAGATATATTTACATTGAGCGAGGTTTTGGGTGAGAAGTCCTCCCTTTGGCTTTTGAAACCCCAAACCTCACCGGGGAATGAACCTCCCTTGAACCCTGATTGATGGTGTATGGACCCCTAAAAATGTTCAAAATTACCATAACGTTTAGGTGAGCATTGGAATTCCGTGCTACCCTGTGTATGTAGAAAAGTCCAAATATTTTACCTCAATTTTTCCTACATTTGGACTACAAAAATTTTGGTCATCTTCGAGGTCAACTCAAGGTCAAATTGGACCAGAAAATTACTTTTTGATGACAGAAATTTTGGTGACCTCCCCGCTAACCTCTGAGGTCGTCGCAAAAAATTCAAATTATTTCGGAACTTAGAAAAATACTACCTAATCGCTACTTTCGGGCACGGATATATCTACATTACATTGAGCTAGGTTTTGGGAGAAGAAGTTTACTCGCTTTGGCTTTTTTCTTGTCTGCCTCTTGGTGATATTCTTGATGACAAGGCACCAAACATAAATTAATATGACAATCAGGACACATATAGCGTGTTTTTCTTCGAAGTATCCTACCACACTTATCGACAGAGTTCCAACAAAAATTACAGCCTAGCGCTGGACCCGGCCTAAGAGCAGGGCAATGCCCTGACCTCTGTAACGGTTGCACGGACTTTAAATCCGTATCATCTAAACTTAAATTTTCTCCTTGAATTGAGTCTTCTGAAGGTAAAACGGATTCCATACTTCCAAGCTCTAAAGGATCTCTCTTAAATTCTCTTCTAAATATTTCCACCTCTTTTAGAGAACCTTTGGAAGCAAAAGCGACTCTATTACCACTATTGCCTTCGCCAGCAGGAATAATTTGAAGAATAGAAGATGAGTCTACGAGAAAACTACCATCATGCTCTTCGCTTTTCCCACGAAAGCGCTCCGTAGGTACAATTTGAAAGAGATCACCAGGTTTCACTCCAGAATAAACTAAACGACTTGATGTCGCTTGCATTGAACTTGGTGGAGTGGGTTGTGAATGCTGCCGTGGCAAACCTATGGAGGATGATGAGGTTTGACTGGGTAAATGGGGTTGGGACAATTGTTTCACAAGGGTACTTGTAGAGGAATGTCCTCTAAAGATTTCTGGCTCTGATGAGCTAGGAATCATTAGAAGACGAGATGACCCTGATGACCCAGAGCCACTACTAAATGAAGTATGACGAATTGCTGTAACATCCTTAACTATCATTTGTGACGGTTGAGGGCTAGGACTGGACGGAGGTGTAGGGGAGCTCTCACTCACAGTTACAATTGGGACAATAGATTGCTGCCTAGTAAATAATGAAGGTGAAAAACTAAATGCTTCATCTCCAGGGGTTCCATCATCTCTAGACTGAGACTGTGATTGAGAACCACTGACGCTGGTCGCAATTGTTGTATCTTCACTTTCACCGCTGCATTCTTCAACTAAATTAACATCTCCGCCGTTCCGTCCAGGCTCATTGTCCGACCGCTTAATTCTTGGCTGCCTAATGAGAAGTCGACCTCGTCGCCCCTTTCCCCCGACCACGCCTAGTAGAAATAAATATCATCAGAAATCAAGCTTAACTTCATAAAGTTCCCAAATTAGAGTTATTCCAGTTTATAGAAAAATCACTCTGAAAAAACAAAAACTGGAGTATTATTTGTATCCGTCCAACCTGGCTATATCTAAGTTCTAATGATCTTTCGACATCGTATGACTAAAAAGTGTCCAAGATTACTTATTTTATGTATGTCAGCGTTGTGACCGTTTTGGGTTTGTATACATTATGTATCAATATTATATTATTGGAGCTTAAATGTATCGTCGTATTGTGCAAATTGGTCATCACAAAATTACAAATGATAGGGTAGACCGACCTTATGAGTTTTAGAATAGCAATGACAGTCCATGAGTAGCAAATGCATCCGTCTACTTCTCTCTCTCCGATTCTACATTCTACAGTCTAATGACCTAATCACGTAATCTGGCGTCGTACCGCCTTACAAAAAGTGTTCTAAATCTGAATGAAATCATGCTCCCAAATCTGCTCCGCCTGATCTCAATTTTTATTACGACATTTGGGAAAGGTCGAAGAGACCTCTCGCATTGTTGATCGCCCGTTAGAAATAGAGTACATCATAGTAGGAAGATTTGAAGCAACTCAAAGTCCACACTCGCGTATATTTCTAGCCCGTGAAGCTGATACAGGATCTCTCCGGTATTTTCACAAAAATCAGGAGATCCATCCGCCAAATAGGTTTTAATTTTTTACATTCTAGAGCTTAGAGCAATACTGGAGCTGCTAGAAAAGTTTGAGCCGTTTGTAATACCCACACCATTCAATTTGCAAAGCTGTGAGGAATGGAAAAGGGGTCCGCTTTACGACGAAAAAAAAACGTGTTGGTCCATAACCGTAAAATCCTAAACCTTCCTCGCCTTCAGTTCTATAACTTAAATAGCCGGACTAAATTAATTTCGCGCGGACAATTTCGGGCTTGGAATTTTGTAACGGGGTGACTAGCAATAGTCTTCTGATCATATCCTTCCTAGTTGTCAAGTCTTAGTCAAAGTCTTGTCCAAAAATAGTTAATAACGTTAGGTCAAAGTTCAAATCAAATAAAAATTAAATTGACCAGCTATTCTGACGAGGAACAATGGAGGAAACCCCCATCTCTTTGAGTCGAAGGTATAGTGTGCTTTTGGGAATTCCGCAGAGCTTAGCAGCTCTCATAATTGAGGCACGCCCTGAGGACACTAGTAGCAGGGCTTGCTGAAACTTGCTGTCAAACATAGGTTCTTTCCTGGCCCTCTTCCTTGACGACGAGCTAGCTTGAGACATGGTTACTCCTCCGCCTATAGTTTGGAATATACGATTTTAATTAGGCTTTTTTCAGATTTTCAGATAACGGTCAGTCAACAAGTAGTGTGTAAACAGTAGTGGTAGTAGTAGTAGTTAGAGCACTCTAAGCAAGTCATTAGCCAAAAATGTTTACGTATTCTACCTACCTCAGAGGATCCTAACCACCGAAATGAACCATATGTAGCTGTGAAACACCCGAGATACAAAGTCATGATAACAAACGTAATTTAGACAAAGTAGAAACTTATCCAACTCATCCTTGTCTTCTCGGAGGAAATCCTTTAGTCTTTGAAATATCCCCAAGGGACGACTTTAAAAATCCGAAATTTTTCCCGGTAGCTCGGTAACTTGAACCATTTCAAACTTCCTCGAGAGCTGACCGAAGACGTAGTAGATTACTAGCTTCTTCATTATCCGTAACATACGCATGTTCAGTAAGTCATCTCCGTCTTCGCCATCATGAAGAGCCGCTTATACCATCAATCACCCACTCAGTCAATCATAAAATTAAATAATCTCGTCGTGATTTTCACTAACCCCCCTAGTCAAAAAAATTATTCTATCAACAGAGAAAGCTAATTTGGACCCTGGAGTCTGCTAAAGAACAACTCACATCACACCATGCAATAGTATAGCGCAGAGGAGGTTTCAGTTACAGTTTTACATAGTCCTTTACTCAATTCTTAAATTTAAATGTTCTCAAATAACAAAAATTTATATTATAGTTACATAATATTAATTATAATCTATAAATTGGAAAAAATATAGACTTACAGTAAATTAAATACTAATGTTTAGAAATGCGTATTTTGGTAGTAAATAAGTTCACTGTAAGGAACAGTTGGCCAAATATGGAAGATGGCTCAGCCGTTGGCTCCCAAATATTTAAATTTAAATATAAAAAAAATCACCCGCTTTTCTGAAGTTAATTAGTAAAGTACTAAAGTACTAATAAATAATTTCGTCGTATTCTCTGAAAAAAGGTAATTAAATTACAATAATTAATTTGTTAAACACAAAAAAAAACTAAACTTGCCCGATTTAACTTGCTATCGGTAAGTTAATATAACATTTGAAATAAGGCTAGAGTAGACTCACTATCCTAAACCGATTTCAATTTACATTACATTGTTTTAAGTCAAAATAAAAACTATAAATCTTAGGCATTTATTATCTAGTCTTAGGCTCCAGAACCACAAGTACGTTTCATTAAATTACATAAGTAGCACACTATTTGGGTTGGTTTTTCGGCAATGTTAGTTATATTAATTATTTGGAAGTTGACCAGAGACGGTGTCTGCTGGAGTCACAGAAAAATAAACTTGTCACGCAGGCATTCTCACTCATACTCGACTTTCCGACGGTATCCGTGCTTCATTCTATAGTGGTACCAAACAGAACTAGCGTTCAGAGCATGACGTTGTGCGGCTTCTCTAAAGGTTAAAGATGGATTTTCCACGAGATCCGAAATTGCTTGTTCATATTTAGTATTTACTGCAAGTGAGTTGTCGATTCCTTGGAATTTCGGATACCTCACTCTTCTTCTAATGCGATGACCTTCATAATACCCGAAGAATACAACATTAGCCCAAGTGTTCTTCGAAACTATTTTCACCTCCTTGCGTTTAAACGTGTAATCTTCCATACTTCATCTTTTATACATTTAAAATCATTCACTCTTGACTGCATATCTAAAATATCCTAATGCGAGAGTGTGCTAAAAAAACCGATAAACTGAGGTGGTCAATAAAAAAAGCAGCATATATAACTACAATCAAAACAATCATGAAAATGCCACTAAAAACTACAAGAAGCCGAAACGCGTCAATCGAACAATAACAGTAACACACTTGTTTCCACATCTCTTTTGAAACCATTTCTTACAATCAAGAATCAACCAATTATAAAATGAAAGTAAATCAAACAATAAGAGACCGGAAATAATTGCGCTAATGTTGGGAATCTTCCCGCATTAAAAAGCATCATAATTGAAACGACTGGAACTGGACACGAAAAATTAAAACTGTTGGAACTACTCATTCACTCTATAAACAAAATCGCAAGCATGCCACTCTTGCACAAGCAACTACGAATGCGGAAGAGAACTCTATATGGTTGTGTAAAAGAAATATTTACTTGAGCCGAAGTGGCGGCTAGGTTGGTGGAAAAGAGATGACGATGATGGGTAGTTCGGGAACGTTTGGTTCAGTTCGAAATCAGGGTTGTCAGGATGATCGAAGGATTCCTCCTCGTCAAACTCAATCTCACCATCGTCAGAAACTGCCTCTATCTTCACATCTGCTATTTCTAGCTCAAACCCTGACCAACAACAAAAGCACAAATCAATGTTATCACATTAAGAAAATCAAAAAATAAAATTTTAAAATAAAAAAAGAGATGAACAAAAGACACAGGAATCTAATATAGAGTGAGTGTCAGGTATAAATTAAAAAATATTGCCAGGTTATTTTGTCAAGTTTGTGTCAACCGTCGGGTAAAAAGTCCAGTTTGTCAAATAATGTCCGTACAGTCCAGCCGAAATGAGTCACCTTGTTTTACTACTTGACGGCATTTGCGTTGCTAACTGAAAACCTATGAATCCTTGGATTTCTACGACTACATGTTCTCGAGAGAAATGCTGAAGATATTTTGTTGAAGTTGAATCGCCTGGTTAGAAACTGAGATGTATACTAAATTTTCGAGTTTGTGTTAAGGAAGCCCCGAATATACCTTACACAGTACGACGATACCCTAGAAAGAGGTGTGGTGAGTAGGGCTTACCTCTATCGGCCCCCAGAGATGAATCATCATACGTTTGATTTTCAGAAAAACCGCCTGAACTCTATATCGAAACAATGTGAGCCAAAAATTGAGCTAAGTCATTTAAAACCCCGCATGATGCATTTAATACAGTATATCAATTTGAACAACAGCTTACTAGTTCCGAGTCGATATTTGCAGCCTCACGCTCAATCCCAATATCTAAGCTTCTGGATTTTTGTTGCTGGGCAAGGGTTGTAGCGGGTGTTAACGCTGGAGGGCCTGGCCGTGAAACTGGAGATCGCACATTTCCTTCCAAAATTCCTAAACTAGTCGCATCATCCATAGATCGACTCATGGAAGCACCAACTCCGGACTCAAATGATCCGCCAGCGGAAGAATTATCTCCTTCAAATCCAAAATTGATATCAAATGATGAATTGGTTCAACAAAATAAAATGAACACACTAAAATAGTTTGACTATGCTACTGTAATTACCATTTGTACTCATTGATGACAAACCGCTTGGACCGGCAGCACTTATCGACTTTTTAAGTTTCTTTCGAGGAATCTCTCCATGTGGAAAATCATCACCGTCGGCAGAAGCCCATGAAGATGATGACTGAAGAGGAGGTGGTTGTGACCGATTCGAAATACCAGAATCATGAGTAGGAGCCCCTCTTGGACCCCCAACCCGCTTCAATTCATCAGCCGGCACTTCTGCCAAACCTTTGATTTGAAGTGTACTTGCAGTCTAGAAAAATAATCAAAGCAGTAATTTACTGAGAAATTCTAGCGACTACTGACCACCGCAGAGTTAATTTCGAAAATGAGACGAATATTTGTGGAAAAATACTACAAATTTCTGCATTTGTAATTCCTTCTTCTACATATATTTTCACTGTAGACGTGAGTTAATGAAAACAAATTAGACTTACCGCAAGAATACTGTTGATTCTGTCCTGCGAAATGTTGACTTCTCCATTGTAAACGAAACTAATGATGGTTCGAAGATCGGAGAAATGAATGTCTTTCAAGATCACGACTGGGTGCTTGCACGGATTGTTTTCAAATACATGCTGCAAGAGTTGACCGAAATTAACATTTATACTTGTAGACGTTTAGAGTAGAAATATGAATTGCGTTAGCCGTAGAGTGTCCATTTGGGGAGACTTCTAATTCCACTTCCACTACTAGACTACAAAGTTTGTTGGCCACGGGGCTCTATATACCATTTCAACCTACAATCTTTTAATAATTTGTAATGTTACCGATTGCCGAATCGAACTTCTAACGTAATCCACCACGCATTCATATTTCCTCACCTTATATTTATGATTTTATTCGGTCTCAGGAAACCTTCATAAAAATACATAGTTATCTGTTGTTTTGTTCCAAAACTTTCGTAAAAGTTATGCCATTGCATTGGGGCCTAACCTTGCACGTATTCAGTCCTCTTTTAGATTTTCCGAGCATTTTATAATTCAGATCGACAGCGACACGTGCATACATACAGTACCTGTAACTGTAACTGTAGACGCACTGAATCCGTAACTACCTTAGTGCTTAAACCCCTGCTTCACTCTTCCATTACTTCCACCAGTACAAGTAATTAGAAAATAAAATCCTGGTATACATATTGGCTTGGCTAATGATTCCGTAATGTCTTACAACTGGAAGTCTACGTCTTTACATCAAATCGGAATTTACAATTCAATAAATTAAGTAAAGCTATTTAAGGTAAACAGGCAAAAACTACTAAAATAATAAAAATTGCTATTCATCTGGAGAATTCGTTTATATTATGTCATTTACTAGAAATTAAGTGACCACGGATCCGTAACAGTAACAGCGATGATTCTTTCGAATGCTAGGTATTAATACATTCTCACAATCGCAATTTTGCAATAAAATTTCCTAAAGGCTACTACGAATCGAATAACCATAACTTCATTTCCATCTCAAGAAAATCCTTTTCGGAGTCTAGAAAATTCTTATGTGGGATTGTGAAGTGATTCGCACCCAACAAGAACGACCCAACATTCTGGATGTAGAACTAGTAGAACTGATATTTCTTACTAGTAACTAGTAAATGACGCGTAAGTGGGTTCTTTCAATCCTTCGTAATTCTTAATCGTAACTAAACACGAAATCTTTAGTAGCCTTAATCGCAACGGCGAATGGCGGTTAAGGATTCGTATTCATATCATTCAATAGTGCAACCGCACAAATGCAGGATGATCACGTTTTAATCCCAATCCTATCTTCTATTTCTAATCAAATTAACCTAATAATTGTTTTTAAGACATCCTTCTGGTTTTAGTTCAGTTTAATAGTGGTAATGATGGCAGACTAAAACAAGTGAAGGTCGCCCTAAATTTGCCTTCCTTAAATTTATTGCTTATTAAATATTTATTAGTATGAAATAGTATGAACATGCTACGAATGAAATACCTTCACCTTCATTAGTTCATTACTGATTACAATCTAATAGCATGCAATATCGGTTTACAATTTAATTAACCTCCCAGTCCCAGTCCCATTTCCGAAATAATAATCATAAGTAATACCTTATTTGTGGACGTGGACAGGGCAGCCAATTGTCAAAACTAAATTACAATTATTCGGGGTTGCGTCTACATTTTTATTTATCGAAGTTATCGAACTAAAACGAGTTCCAACCTTCTAACCTTCCAACTTTGAATAGTTTGCAAGGAACGATTTAATAACACCCGAAAAAGGTTCT
>JAQGCA010001997.1:0-15192 GCA_034698945.1 Protaphorura quadriocellata
TTGAATTCATTTTCCTTCGATTTGTTGAATATAAACAAGCTCAAAAATGCACTCAGCCAAGTGCATTTCTCCGACTAGGCTCCTCAATTGTTAAAAAGAAACGGATAAAAAAATCAATGTTGGAAAATTATAGTAAACTCAACTTTTGTGAGTAGACATATTTTCTCTAAAAAGTCCTTGGAGAATTCGCATATCCGTAACTATTTCTATATGATATTATTGCTTCAGGAATTGCAAATTTAACAAACGTCGGTGAAAAGCGTGTTATGGTATTCTCTGTTTTCGTAAATGCGTGATCGACATGACAGCGAAACACAACAGAACAGCTACTTTACCGTCACCTACTTAAGATGATGTCATAATTTAAGATATCTCTTAGGGTAAAATGTGCTAATTTGCTCCTATAAAATATCTGGTATATTATCATTCCTTGCCGGCTAAAGCTAAAGAACCACCCGTTCAATTACAAGACCATGACTCACAACACGTGATTTTATTTTCAATGTGATTTTATTATCATGTTATATTTCGTTGTCACTTGGATAAACCATTGAATCTGAATCTGAATCTGAACACGCCCACCAATGGGCTAATTAGCACAGTTTTTCACAATGGCGAATTAATTAATTAATTGGTCTTACAATGGTCAATAATTTCAGCTCTTACGCATTAGCCCACCTTACACCAGTGCATTTAATCTTTGATTATGTACCAAAAATAAATGCAGGTAACGTAAAACGTTTGTAGATTATTAATCCCTGACATTTTCTGAGACATAATGGATGTTAAAATATTCCTACGGCGTTCCTTTTTCTTCTAATAACTCGGAATTAGTGTATCGGTTCAAAAATAAGTTGAGAAAATTAACAATGCAAAATCTGTCTGAAACTTGGCTTTTATACTATGAATTATGGTATGGACTGCAGTATAAAAACATATATTGTTACTCATCTATTGTAAAGTAGTTCCAACAATAACTGCGTCTCCCAACATCTGGATTTTGAAAAAGCTGATGTACTTACTTCAAGATTTAAATCCTTGTTGTATCGAAAACCTAATGGCTTTTTGCAAGTATGAAATACAATATTTTGGGACGCAGTTTAATTGGCGGTAATTAAATGTGTACAAATGGCTCAAAAACGCTCATGGAAAACAGAACAGAGGTTTCTTGTATGGTATTACATACAATTCAAAACATGATTAATACACGAACGTCTATTACAAAATGCTATTAGAATACTATTAAGAAAATAATTAAGTCGTGTAACTGAATATCCTATTAAAAAATAATAATACGTACGTAATTATACGTACTCTTATTTATAACAGCTGTTTCTGAAAAATCTAACTAAATAAAGCTACTATCTGTCCATCTATCCATCCATTCTGCGCCCATCAACTGTTGTATTGTACTCGTTATAAGAAATTAATGAGTTAGTTAATTAAGTTAAGAGTAAGATCTAATAATTTTAGCAGTTACGTTACAACCTTACAACTTTTTTATATGTTGTTGCGAAAGTCGTTGTGTTTTCATAAAAAACAAGAATAAATATTTCGATAAATATTTGTATATTTGATTGAGTGAAAAATAAATATCTTGAAATATTCTTTATTCTAGAGCATTCGAGATAATCTGTTCATTTTAGTTTTCATTGTTGAATATTGTCAACTTTATAATTCGCATACAAGATAATGTGCTTTGTACAAACAAAATTCAGTCCATATCTCTCATCAGCGATTCATGTCATTTTTAAACTATTTGTTTCTATCCAAGATATGAAAAAACAAAAATTCACAAAGAGATTCTATTTGCGATTTCAGAGTATGTAAATTGAGTAATAGGAACATCTAGTATCTAGTTCAAACTTGAACTATGAAGGGCACAGCGAAGCATGTCTTTCACAATATCTATTTCCATCAGACCCGTGTAAATAGAATCTCTCCAGTTCCAAGAATACAAGGTTTTAACCATCCATTCCTTAGAGAAAACCAGTTTTGGTAAATTTTTAGTCGGGAAACCTGCTTAACCTGTTGCAAATGAAATATTTGTTTGTGCCTTTCCAGCCGCCGTTTAGTGCAAGGGCAAAAACAAAGGTGTCCCAAATAGGTGTGTTTTAATTTCAAAATTCTAAAATAATAGCTTTTTGGAACTTTTTCTAATCAAATATCGAATTGAGTTGAAAAATAAGCTAAGCTTGATTTTCTATTTTATGATAATAAACTCTGAAACTAACATACAAAGTTGAGCTAATCTTTTTAGAATAGTCTAAATAACACCCTGGGTCGTACGATTGGACCAGGTTTACCATGGTCTCGGTATAAAATCTCAAGTTCATTGTCAATATCGAGTCACTTATATCATAAGCGTTTAAATCGGAGGAACAAAGTATAGAAACTCGTATGGGGCTCAAATTATTTCAAAGTATTTCTCGATATTGAACATTTCTCCTACATAAAATACTTTAAATCAGATTTTGTTTAACTTATATTCTAATTCCTAGGGGTTCATATCCTGATCCCTTTGATTGGGATCTTCATAATTTGTTGCGCCGGAAAGGAGCTTTCGGAGGAATGTCAAGAAGAAGGATTCCACGGAAGCGAGAAAAACTGTCAAGATTTCTACCGATGTGTGCCTGAGAGTAGTAATCGGATTGATCCGGAATAGTATAACGATTCCGCTTCAGTCAGAAGATTTCATAAATACGATTTCCAATGTCCACCAGGGACAACTTTTGATAAAACCATCACCGGCTGCAATTATCCCCGGAACGTGAATTCAGCCGAGAAATGCAAGATGCTTGTGATTCAAGAAGAAGAGCCAGGGAAAGGTAAATTGAATTAATTATTGATTAATAAATAGTCCTTCACAATTTTAGACGATGAATATTAATGATTTTTTTTATTTCTAAACTATAGGACCCGCCTGACTAGGGCCAACACCATGACAGTAAACACTGTCGTGGTACCATATCAAATTCGATCGTACACGACAACGACAAGCGACACCAGCATCTAAATCAGTTTATCAAATTTTTTGAGTACACTACATTTTTCGACTACATCAATGAGGATTTCAAACTAATACAAATCGGCTCCAGCAAAAATTTACAGCGCACTTACGTAAATCCAGCGTAAATTTACGTAGATCATTAGACTGGTATTTATGTGCTTGGCGACATAGTTTGCAGCTTTGACCTCCAAGTACATGCATGACGGTTTTCCTTTAAACTTTATTCTTAAAGAGTGGAAAAGCTGATATTTACCAAATCGAGACATTTATGTTATTCAATGAACTTGCTACACGCGAGAAGGCGTATGAGTGATAATTAGCAGATACAGACGATAATTAACCTTACCCGTAAAAGGTACTCTGGAACTAACCTGGGATTTAATATGGTTTACTATTTAAATCTATTCAATATAACAATTAGAATGTTATACGTCAATCAAAATCTTTAAGTAATGATTGGACTTATTTACATCAACACTAACGTTTGTTATCATTTTGAAATTGAAAGAATGTGAATTGGACTCATTACACACAACTCAATTGACTTGTACTAATAAATCTGGAATTAATTTCCTTGCTTAAAATTCCCTCATGGTTGATCCTCCACATTTTATCCTCCATTCACAAATTGAAATCATCTCAGATGGAAGAAAACTTGTTTTCGAGAAACTACCTCGGAAAATCTCAATGTTAGCTTGTTAGCTATAAAAATCTTAATGCAACCAGCCAGCCCTGTAAGAAATGGTACGACACAGGACTTGTTCATGCAGTGTGTGCCAGCATGAAGCAGTTCTGCTTTCTGCAGGCAAGGCAGGCTAATTTTATAATTACGTCATATACAGGACAGCTTAGAAATTCGTTAACTTATTGGTAATTTTATTTTTAACATAAATTTATTAAAATGAGTTCCAAATGAAAAACAATTCCCACCACCACCAATTACAATCAACGAAACGTGTTCATTAGAATTGTTTCCATCGTTTGCTATAACAGCTGAAAATCCAAACGGCAGAAACATCTGGTCCAGCCCAAGTTCCTGAATTAAATATTAATTTAGTGATTAATCTTTAGACATCTGGCATTTCTACATAGCATCGAGTTTATTCGAGCCCTAGTTGAAAAACTAATTTTTATTGCCGTACCAATTTGAATAGTAACTCCACTTTTGTTTCCAAGTTTATCAAAGCTAAGAAATGTTCCACGATCATACAGGACGAATTTCCGTTCCCACCCAAGATTATCAGATTATCTTCATGAATAAGAGATGAGTGTCCGAATTTCTGTGCAACCAAATTACTCTGATTCCATCGAGTCCAATTCTGTACTTTGTAATCATATTGCCAAATCGTGTCTTCACATAGATTCAGGTCATTCCCACTGATTCCTCCAACCATGAAAATAGAATTTCTCTTTGGATCGTCACAGATAGAATGGGAATGACGACTGAAAGGAAAATGTCCAGGTTGACCTGTAAAATTCACAGTGTTCCATGTAGAAGCCCGAATGTCGAATATCCAACAATCGCCAAAGACTTCCTAAAAATCGACAAATTGAAAAGTATTACATCTGAATAAAAGCATAGCTGACTAATTTAAAACATACATCAGCATTTTTCCCTCCAAATAAAAAAATGTAGTCTCTCCGGTCTTCGTGATCACCAACTGTGAAAGTGGTCATGGAGTGTCGCCATCGCATGGAAGGGCGATCTTGCGAGGTCGAATGAATGTGATAACCGTCCACGTCGAAAGAGATATCGCTCTGTGATATTGATATCAAGTCATTACTACACGGCGTCTTTGGGGATTTTCGGCCACCAAAAATAAAAACAAGGTTGGCAGTATGAGCATACACGGCACTGGTGTGAAGTCTTTCATTAGCACTGGACTTGCTGCCCATCAAGATAGGATTTGCTTCGACATTTTCGGAAGGGAATGGGTATTTGAATAATGCAAATTGTGATAATCGTTCAGATTGCTGATTATATCCACCAATAATGATAAAATACGGAGCGACGAAAACCGCAGAATGTCCGGTTACAAGATAAGTACAAGGAACGACTTCCACATCCTTAAGTGGAACAACTCGGCTCGTACGTTGTTCCTCTTGTACAAAGGAGTCCCGGAACTCCATTTTTAATTTTACATTTGAGCCAAACCGCAGGGAATAATGTAAGCAGGTGGATACAAACGATTCGTATTCATCAAACTGGTGACTTGAATTAATACCCTTCTTGGTTTCTTCGGTAGCAATTTGAACAAATAAATCCCAAACGTTATGTACGCTGCAATGTTTGAATCCCGCATTCTGCAATTGTAGTTTCTGATCATTCATGTCACTAAATTCGCTAATCGAAAGCAATGGGCATCCGTTTTTCTCGAAATGTGAGACCATAATTCGACCAAAAGTATCTTTTGGAAAGCATTGCTCATAAGCAATCCAAATACTGTTGGGAATATTGGCTGTGATCCAATGTAGGATGGCATCATTTTCTGCAGGTTGGAGGTAGTTTACAACGCATTCTGAGTAAAATAGAGTTGGCAATCCGAAATCAAAATTCTGCATTTTCAAACATTCCTGAACTGACGGAAGATCTCTCAAGTCGACAGGAACTAGAACGAGCTTAGATTCAGCAAGGCTTCGCAACCTTTCCTCAGAGTTTATAATTTCCTTTTTCCGAGAAATCACAGATGGAAAATCCAATTCGAAGAATCTACTAAGATTGTCCGATTTTGAGCAAACGCGGAAAAACGCAGAGTCCATTCCACTTCCAAGACACACCATCTGATATGGACCCTCAATGCCTCGAATGGTTTTATTCAAGAAATAATTACAAATTCGGAAGCGGACGTAGTATCCTCGACATATTAGCGATGTCCTATTACGAACTGGTGAATCTTGGTTTCTGTTCAGTATTTCAAAATATGGATCCTCCCAATAGCCGTTCTGAATTGCAGAGAGTTTTGAGTCAGAACTCCAATCACCAGTACCACGCACTTGTGTCTAAAATAGAAAGTAAAATACAAATTAAAATAACGATGAGAAGAAGTAGTAGGAATTCAATCGTTTAGTATCAGTTTCTCAACAAATAAGCAAATGATTATTTTCATTTTCCAGTCATATTTGGTCAAAACTGTGCATGCAACCAGGTGCAGATCTCTTGCACGAAGTTAGTGAAGGCCTGAACAAGTAATGTCAACTCTAAGGCGTCTAAGGTCATCCTCACCGCAAAAATGTACATCCTAGCGTAGTAAGCGTAGCATATGGCCTTGAACCCGTAGGGTAAAGTGATGCTTGATCACATTAGTAAAAACAGTTCGCACTTTTTGGTTAATTTTTTGGTTACGACTTCACATAAAAAATTTAAGCCATGATCACAAATTCGGGTCGGAATCAGCTTTGTAATATTTTGGCCAAATGACTTGGGAAGTCAAGTCAAACGTCAAACCTATTAGAGAGCAATAAATAAAGAAACATTCTTTAAAGAATCTAGAACTTAATTCACTGATGTAAAGTATTACAGTGAAACTCGTCTACCTGCCCCAACGACCGCCTAAGCTGGGGGACCACCTACCTGGCTAGACGACCGGCGAACTGGACACCTGTGTGCTTACCGACCAACGTTAGGCAAAATTATTATATCTCGTCATACATACCATGCGGCCAAATTTTTGTCAGGCAGATACAGTATCGGATTTCATTTCAAATCAAATGAACATTGAATTTTAATGAATAATTTTATTAAATGAAAAAAATATAAAAATATATTTTTGACTCACCGGCTCTCCCTTGGAATTCACGGCGCAGTGAGAATGTTTAAATTTTATATTTTTCTTCATAGTTTCTATCTTGTCTTCCAAACAAATTGTAAAAATATTCTAATTATTCTTCAAAATATTTATAAAACAAAATCAACACGTGTTTGAAATTAATATAATTCGGAAGTTTTGAATTTTTTCCCATCCTCCCGGTGTTTTGAATAATTTGTTTTGGAGCTGTCGAAGAAAAAAACTGCCCACGTGTGCGGCCTCTCGACCTAAACGGCGTAAGGATTTCCTGATTGGCACGGAATTTAAATTTCATTTTATTGAAAATAAAAGTTCTATAAATTCAAAAAGTTGTCAATTTTTCTGTGGCGATTTCGCCATCAGTTGTGGATAAAATGTCACCAGTTGGACAACATGGGAAGTCGAAGGCGACCGCGAGTGTGGACGACGCTAGTGTTGGACACTCACCAGGAATGTCAAATGGACCGACTTCCAACGGAACCCCGTCACCTGTTGCGGGCAGTCAAATTCAACCAGGACTTTCCCCACAAAGTCGAATTTGGCAATTAGGACGAATTGTTCAAAGAAAAACACAATTTAAGGCCATGAGTCGAAATGACAAAATTGGACGATTGGCCAGTCATTCCAATTGTAGCGTAAGAAAGAATACAAATTTTAAAGCACTATAATAAATGATTGAACTACTAAATTCGCACCAATGAATATTTCGTTTCATAATTGATGATTGATTAAGTTTCTTATTCTTGATGATTGATTAAGTTTCATAAAGTCTACTAGACACTTGTTGCCCAGTTCTGTTCTTCGGTAGTTAAACGAATCAATTTTCCAGTTTTCTCAGAAGAAATCTAGATTGCATTACCTTAACACTATTTTATCAAGGAGTAATTCTTCCTCTAGACCTGTCGCCGCTATGCAGGTGTGTTTAAAACTTCTTGAGAAAACTGAAAAGATAGATTGGCCTGATTACTGAAGAACATTAGAAGATAACAGGGTGGGCCTTTTAGGATGAAAAACATCTTGAATTTTTAAAACAAATTGCAAAAGTAGAATTAGCTCCTGTCCTGAAAAACCTTGTTGGATTACTAAAATTCACCTGACGAATATCTAAGAAAACCCATAAGGTAAATTGGAAACGCCAGCACTGAACTAACTTTTGTCTTTTTACTTTTTAGCAGGAAAATTGTGAATGTCAAGGGTGGAAGAGTTTTACAGTCGGACGTTTTCTTTTCCCAAATTCAACCTCGACATCAGAGTCTCCTAACGCAGTTGAAACCCCACCCGAATCTTGTCGAAATTGTTCACACGCCTATGGTAAGTGATTATAAGAAATGTAAGAGTGAACCTAGGCCTAAACAGGCGGCTTGCTGTGCTGGCTGAAATAATCGGGACTTATAATACCAATTTTTCACTAAGCAGTAACTTTAACGAACTGCGGAACTGTGATATTATTTTTTCTGCTTTTAGAAAAACACACTATCGACCTTGTAAATCTGAGTATTGAGGAAATTGATGAGCTGATTGGAATCATGGTCGACATTGAAACTTTGTTTCTTATTTTACAACGGGACCCAACTGCCCTAGAGGACGCAGAGACGAAACAAGTCTACCATTATCTATTTCGACTTCTGAGAAAAAGTGTGGCCGCTTGTTCATCACCTCTTCCAGACTTTCATACGCTTGGAAAACCACCGTAAGCTAAGCTTTTCCTTAAATAATTGTTTGACGATAATCCAAAGAATGCAATGGTTTACGGCTACTTTACGATTCTCTGTTTATGAATTTGTGGCCTAGTTACAAAAAATTATTTTACAATAGGTACGAGGAACCTTCCATTGGGAGAGCTATTATGGCTCTCATAGCTTTTCGTTACAGTCACCTAGATATCAATGAATGGGTTGCTATTGTTGACATTGGGAAAATTTTTCTACACACTACAAATACCTGCAAATTGGACGTTCCATCTCTGGCCGCCAGCCGATTGGCAGATGGTCAGTACGAAGCTTACAAAAGCATGTACACAAGGTACGATATTGTAAATATTTTCCAAGAGCAGCTCGGTTGAGTCGATTTTATGAATTCTGGTATTATTTTCTAGGTGGCTCATATTGTGTCATGTTCCAATGATTTGCGATTCATTACCAAAGTATGATGTGACAACTGTGTTCGGTCGGCATTTCCTCAAGGAAATATTTCCTAATGTGAAGAAACATTTGATGGACAAGTTCAATGCGGAACAAGAGAGGATGCCCGCTAACAAGCGCGAGACTTTCTCGAAACTTCTTCCGGGGTATAGACAACAAACAAAGCAATTCCACGATTTTGTACTTTGATTTACTGAGATTTTTAAACGTTGAATAATGTTATGGACATCGGCATTATGATTATATTGGTCATGTTTCTATCACATTTTTATATCTCATTTGTTGAATGTAAAGCAAACAACGACACAACAATAATCCAATATGATATTCGTTTCAAATATTCCCACGTTTAATGTTTGACGCTCAATTTGGTTGGTCAACTTTGAATTTCAAGTTCCGGTAAATTCAAGAGATTAATAAAAATTACATTTTAATTTTTCCAGACTCTTAGAATTTGTTGAAGCTGCCGTTCATACTCCCAACTGTCCAATTTGGGATCCAAATTTCAGACCACTACTTCCAGCCCATGCGAGACCACCGGTAGCTCTTGCAACAGCTGTTAGCGGAACTGATTTGCAAACACCAGCCTTGGCTACTGCAATACCGTCAACTCCCCCGGCACTGAATATTAAACAAGAACCGATGGAAATTAGTAACGAAATCACTGATCGCCATTCTTCGTCGCCCAATAACCTCCTTAGTGTAAAAAAAGTGGAGGGAAATAATGCGGTTTCCTCCGCTCCTGATGACCCGAATGATATCAGCATTGATCTCGTCCGTGAAATTTGCCGAGAAATTGACTTGGCAAAGTCAAACGGAGAATGTGGTGTACGTTCAAGCTTAAAATTTAATTATTACATGCATGTAAATTATGCACTCGCACACATTTGTTCTGCAACTAATCTCGAATTTATAATTTGAACAGTTAATATTCAATGAAGTGGCCCCAAGAGACGAAACAGCCAAGTCAGAAGAAGTGAAACAAATAATATCGTGCCACGTTCTTGGAAATTCGTTGACCCGTGGTGTCACGAAAGAAACAATGATGTGGCTCGTTGGACTCCAGTAAGTAATTCATACTATCGTTTTATTCTCACTCAATCTACGCGAATAAATACAATTTGAATTTCTATGTAAACAATGTACTTCCATAAAAGGCCAGGTTTAATTTACCAGATGAGTTTAATTTCTTGAAACGTTTGCTATTTCAGAAATGTGTTCTCATATCAACTTCCTAGGATGCCCAAAGAATACATATCTCGCTTAGTATTCGATCCGTAAGTCTAAAGTAAACCTGCCAATTTTTCTTATTGGAAAACATATTCTAATTACTTTTCAGGAAACACAAGACCCTAGCTCTAGTGAAAGAAAACGTGCCGATTGGTGGGATTTGCTTTCGAATGTTTCCAACTCAAGGATTTACAGAAGTAGTTTTCTGTGCTGTAACATCCAATGAACAGGTTGATCGATCAATTTTCGAATGACATGATTTGAATTTCAGTGAATGGTGTTTGTAATCACAACTAAAATTACTTCCGCCAGGTCAAAGGTTACGGCACTCATCTGATGAATCAGTTAAAGGATTACCACATCAAGCATGGCATTTTACACTTTCTAACATATGCAGATGAATTTGCGATAGGTTATTTCAAAAAGCAGGGTTTTAGTATGGACATCACAGTCACGAAAACCATTTACGCTGGATTTATCAAAGAATATGAAGGGGCTACTCTAATGCATTGTGAATTGAATCCATCCATTCGGTACACTGAATTTACTGCTGTCGTTCGAAGGCAAAAAGAGATCATGCTTCGCCTTGTGCAGAAGAGAAAAGCAGAGTTAAAAGTAATTGATATTATTTAGAAAATATTTAATAAATCAAGCGTATACTAATTTTTAACATTTTTATCCAGACCTTTGAAGTATCTGGCATTCATAGAAAAGAGGCAAAAAGATTGGAATCAATTCCAGGCTTGGAAGAAGTCGCCAAGCTTTGTGGTGTTGATGGTTAGTTTTTCACAGAAAATGCTTGTTTGTATTGAATTTGAAATTAAAATTCACGTTACTTTTTTCGCGTTACAGTTCCTTACGTCCAACAAGAAGACGAACCCAATTTGACCATTGTGTACAAGTCCATTCTCAACCAGGTATAAGAAGTGTAACGCATACAAGTGAAACAGTTAATGATTAAGTTCCTACATTATTTTAGGTAAGAAATCATAACGCATCGTGGCCGTTCTTGAAACCAGTTGACAAGAACGAAGTTCCAGACTACTATGAGTACACACCATTTCCCATGGGTAAAAAGAAATTGAGAAATTTTAGCTATTATTGTTTCTAAACACTGTTTTATGTGAAAATCTCTTAAAATTGTATCGCTAGATCTCAAAACGATTGGAGACCGACTGAAGAGAGGTTATTACATAGGACGACGTCTTTTTGTGGCGGATATGACGAGAATATTTACAAACTGTCGTACATACAACAGTGTTGAGACAGAGTACTACAAATGTGCAAATATTTTGGAGAAATTTTTCACCAACAAAATTCGGGAGTGTGGACTTGTGGATAACTAATATTTACAAAGTCGTGTAGTTTTAGTATAAGTGTTTGAGCCAAATAGAAAGTATTTATTAAGATGTTTTGGCGTTCTACAATCGCTGACGTAACTTTTGTACAGAGTAAGTTAAATGAGATTGATACAGATAACAGAGACCAATTACCTAAGTTGTACATCAAGTAATTATGTAAGTTGTCCGTTTGACAAAAACTTGTCCTCCCGTTGTGATGAATTCAACAGTTTCCAAAATAAGACGTCCTAGTATTTACATAGAATCTCTATTGTGTGTTTGTTTCTCATCTCCTCCACTCCAGTTGTATTAATTTAGTTGGTTTTAATTAGGGAGCCATCGCTTTTTGCAAGATTGGTTAATCAAGTTTGCAGACAGAATTTGTAAACTCTCGTTTCATACCACTCGTAGTCATCGTTTAATCAATATATTGAAAAATTAACAGAGCTAAAAGGGGTGGTTAGCTGCCGGGCTGTTGCACGGTTCCTTGACATATTTAGAAGATTCCATGTATTTGGCTACCGATGGAATCTTTTCAAACCGCTTCATATAATTTTTTAAATTTTCAAACGGCTGAATACAATCGCTGTCGAAATGGGAGTGCAAGTACAAGGCTTCGTACAACATGAAGTCCACGTACATAATCTGCGAGTAGATAAAAGCTACGGGTAGAGAAAGTAAAATTCACAAAATTACACAAAAGGCTGATGCTCTACCTGCATTCCCAAAATCCATATCTTTTCACCCAAGAATTCAGACATTTCTTTTATCTTATGTACATACTGTTGTCTGAGGCGTTTCTTCTCGTCTTCCTAATTGAACAGAAAAAGTGTTTTCGAAAAGCATTCAATAGTGTTTGAATACTGTGACACTGACGTGCGTAAACATACGTACATTATCCATTCTCCAGCAGTAAATAATTAACAAAGAGTGCATCAATTCTCCGGTCACATTTTCTATCACTTCTGCCGAACGCTGGGACTCCAAGTCAGCCGGAAAGAGTGGTTCTGAACCTGGCGAAAGTTTTTCTCGGGCGAGGTATTTCAGGATAGCCTTTGATTCGGTCAACTTAATTTCACCTTCGATCCAATACGGAAGCTGTAATTTGAGGAAAATACAAAGTCACCGAACAATAAATAGTGGAGACAACTTGGTACAATGAAACCTGTCCCTGCGACCACCTGGTAGAGACTAGCTGATCTTGTGTCACCAGATTCTACGCCGTTGAATCCCCTGTTGTAAAGCTGGATTACTTGTATAATATGAGATAAATTTTTGTCGTCGGTACCTGATCACATCGGACTGGTTTCAGTGTCTCGCCAGATTTGTGTGAAAAATGTACTTGTATAGTACTGGTTGAGAATAACATAAAACAGTATTTGCTCTACTAGAATTCTGCCTCTATTAGAACCCGGTTATTTTCTCTACTTTCTCCATGCACCCATATGTAGAAAGTGGAGAAAGCGACCGACCTGGAGTCGCATTTTTTTAATGGAACTCCGGGATTCTAACACAGGTTTTAACACGGATGGTTTACTATATTCCTTGCAAAATTAAGAACAAGTGGATAATTTGCTTACATTTGGAAATGGTAGTCCAAGCTTGAATTTGTCTGAAAACCATGTACTCCCATCGAATGGTAGTTTCGACGCAGAGTAAAGTTTTTCTTCGTAGTCAATTCCAAGATAAGCCAACAGAAATCGAATTGGGTTACACAGCTGAAACAAATTAAGAACCACAATTTTAAATAAAGACATATGCGAACATCACCAAGATTGAAGAACTAATGTTAATTTTACCCCACGAATGTCCCAGTATCCCAAAATAGGTTTCCCCATTGTTATAAGTATTCTTGGTATAGCTTGCAAATCTTAACTAGTAAATAATTTGTACATGGGTCGACACAAAAATGTGTTCTTGTGTATTTTATGCACAATTTGTTCAATTGAGTTCAATCGTACATGTGCCAAATATTTTTTGTGGGACATCAGCTGCTTGCTGATTTAGCCTTGTCACTCGTTTTCATGAGTAAGATTATCTACAATATGCATTACATAAAGGTCGAACATCCTTTATGCAATCAAATCCACTGCTGGACTTACGGAGGTCAAACTGATTAACACCGCATCCCACCACCAGCTTAATATGTATTTTCCTTTCTTCTTGTTTCCTTCCACGTTTTCAGATACCAGAACAATTCTTTATATAAACTACGGAGATAAACTAACTTACGATGCCATGCGATGTATAAAGTAGTGTATCCAAGAATCACAATGACTTGCAATAATTTTAATTGCTCTTGGTAATTGCATGGGCGAATCTTTAAAGCAATCTCTAAAACATTCTCTTGAAAATGAAAATCTGACCATCAATACGTTTCTTCCATTGCATTTCGCAGTTTTCAACTTATTTGCTGTGTTTCCTGGGGTGTCATAAACACAGTGCTCAAATATGATCGTGTCTGCTTCATATTGCATCTACATTTATTTTGACAACTAGTGGAATTCTTTCTTATTTACTTTACTTATTGGTGGTTGCCTATTTACTGTTTCTTTTGACGGTCAGTGATTCTCGGGCCTGTTTTTCTCTCTTACTTTCCATTTCTTGTATTACAAGAAACGCTTTTACTTGGACTACATGGGGTAAATGTAATTCACGATCTGAGAATTACCGATTTTCACATTCATCTGATTCGACATGTATTGATTTCAGCGGTGCGGCTTTGGTTGGGCAACGCAATGCAACTCATTTTTTATTGTTTGATCGAAACTCAAATAAAAATCCGGTCGCCCACAACCCATTATGCACAACAGACTACACTTTCTGTTTTTGTCACAGAAATTATAATTTTTACAGAGTTCCTAACGTATAGTTGAAATTATGGCACTGCAAAAAGATAAAGCAGCATACTACATGCCCTTGTCCGCATCATCTTTAAAGGACGGTTTGGTTGGACCTTCTCCGAGTGTTTTCTCCAATCCAAAAATGTCCTACAGCAAAAACACTCAAGATTTCGTTAAATGTAAGAAAAATTACTGAAGCATATCCTACAACTCAATTTTCGTGTCAGTACCCATTTAATTAAAAGTACTCGTTCACAGTGCTGATGAAGGAAAGCAATTTGACATCCACGCAAAAACATGGTTTCCAATCCATTCTGAGGTCAGGAAAGCCTTTGCCAGAAAGACCGGAAGATGTGTCCGAGCGGAAACGTGAATATTTGCGTCGAAGAGCTGCAAAAGGGAGGGCATTGGGAATAAACTTGGAAGCGAGTAAAAATGCCAGTTTAAGTGTGAACGCACTAAAACATGTATGTTATTAAGAACTAATTTTCGAAAAACAGACAATTCTACCGTACATGGTGATTCATACCATTTTATCGTATCAGGTTTATCGCACAGATTGATGATTCTAAGAAAAACCATACATTTGCGGAGAATTTAAATGTACCCTATCCAAATGTAAACCTCATTTTTTTACCTTGCCTTTTCCTACGGGGAAGGGTCAAAATATTATAAAGCAATCTGCATATCAAATCAAAAAAATATAGTCCGATCAGATAAAATACTGAAGTCGTTCATTAAGGGCCGTATTCCTAATGCGCCCTCAAACGTGAGATGAGTTTGAGATGACCCTCATCTCACACTCTCTCATATTCCTAATGCGCTAACTCAATTTGACCCTCA
>JAQGCA010001998.1:0-15191 GCA_034698945.1 Protaphorura quadriocellata
TCCTCTCCGGTGACGTCATCGCTATAGTGTATAGCCGAAACGTCTATACTCTTATAAACTTTCTCCTCTCAAAAACTTTCGATTCTCAACAAAAAATTATTTTACATTACCATGTCCTAACCTTTATCGAGTATCTCTTTAGCATTATACTGCGATATGAGGATCAATATTTGAATATTTCTCAATAACTGGGTCAGTAAAAGTATAAATGTTTGTTATTGAATCTGCCGTAATACTTGTCCTAAGGGTCACGACATAATAATAATACAGACAGTTTAGCGAGTTGCTTGAAATTTTTACGGAAACCAAATCAACCATTAATTTGCACTGACATTGCATGGCATTGCGTGAGTAAACCTTGGGCCTAGAATGTTCAGTAATTCTCATTAAGCTCATTAGCACCATGTGTGACATTGGTTGAATTGTGTGTTTAAATGGGCGCTATTTCATTGTGTATGTACTCCATTTTGCATATGGTTTTATCTCCCCACATACGTCAGCGGTATATTACCTTTGGTTTAGTTAGAGCCGAACAGCTTAGGTTTAACTTAACAGAAATGCGCACATGTCGTAAAAATTATTTTATGCTAAGTTTGCTTCGTTCATTTCATTTTGCGTTTAATACCTCACTTTGGAAATAGTATTCGAATTGCAAACCGGGCCCAGGTTTGCAATTCCCTGCAAGTGGTTATAATGTCCATATTATAGCGTATTCATTCTTGCAGTTCGTGAACTTTGTTTGAACGTGTGGTTTGTTCTTCAAGCAAGTCCGCAACACAATATTGTAATTTAATTCCTGATGTCCAGAACTTTATCCAATGGCCTCGAGAGAGTACTAATACTAGTCACATTAGAATAGAATAGAAACATATAATCAATCGGAGAATGCATTTCCAAGTTTTTGGAATTTGTGAAACTTCATCCTTTTCCAGAACTCACTTATAATAGCTACTAAATTGTTGAACATAAATTCTTAATACTAAATACATACTTAATACCTGACGAAAACGAGAGTTTACTTTTTATAATATTGTTTGCAAACATCAGTTTTGGAAAATGAACTTTCCCCGGTCCTCCTTCCTTCACACCAAAATACATTAACATGTCAGAATTTTAAATACTCCTTAAAATATTTCCTAAATACAGGATTAGAATAGGAGAAGAAAATTTAAAAGCGGTCGGATTTCGTCACGGTAATAGATGTTCTTGGTAGGAGATTCTATTGCTTCCATCGATTGCTTGTATGGAATAAAATTCCCCTGAAGGAGTCCCCAGACAATATTTGATTGATCGATGATATAAGTGGTCTTTAATACTCATGAAGCGATCAAATGTAAACTTGGACCACATGCCCGCCCATCTGTTCATCTAATTCACACTTGCTTGTAAACATCGTACTAATACGAACAAATATTATTATTGTTCTGTAAAATATTGGTGTCAAATTGTATTGAATATAGTATAAGCTCGACTGCGCTCTTACCTACACTGACAGAGGAATAAGAGACATGAATTCACGTAATATGTAGAACAGCAGCGGCAAAACCTAAAATATGTATTAGTGTCTATTGTGATTAGCTCTGGCTAAGCCCACGAACTGACAGGGAAAGCAGAGGATTGTGGTCAGTGCGGTATTTCAGTCGCAACGGGTAGGGTCCCAGAAACATTTAAGTTCAAATGCTGGGTTCACACGATCTAATCAATTGCGAAACATAATATTCCACTTAAGTTCAACGCCTTTTGTGCTAAATTTTAAACTTGCGATTTTAATTAGCTTAATTGGATATAATATATAAGGTGGACCAGCTCGTAAGGAAACCTACAGGGAAACCACGTGTACGACTGTATGTGTCTACGAGTACAGGGGATAATGCAATACTTAGCTTGATCATAAATTCGTGCTGAATTGGAGACAAAATCAGCACAACCTCAAAAAAAATGGTTCAAAATAGACTTTGGTATAAAAATCTCGAAAAGTTGGAATTTTCCAACTAAAAGATTAGAAGTCAATGACATAACAAGTCACAATTCGGTCGTGTGTAGTAAAGCATTATAACGTTAAATGCATAACATATAAGTACCGTCAACAAGTGTGGAACGCGGTAACAATATATCCCTGTAGATAACGGATTACCGATAAATTCGGATTAAAAGTGAAAATTGAAAGACTTTCGATGGTGCTGTTTTGTGTTTCTGTCACCTTGTAAACACACTTTGAACTGTTGTTGTATGGCCAGCTAGCTGTTGAATTTTCTCTTATTGGCTGTCCCGGTTCCTGAAAAAGTGGATATGGTACCCGGATACAAAGTATTTTGCTTTTGCTGTGCAGAAAGCAGAACTTAACTGACGGATTACTTGATTTGCTGTTTACTCGGGTTGTTCGGAGTTGGACGAGGACTGTAGTCCTTTCTCTTTCGGGTATTTCTGGAGGTTCACGGGAATTGGAGTTCTACTGCATTGGAGGAAAAAGTCTTTACGGGCCCTGGAAGTTGGAAGCCTCCGTGCCCGTGTACTGAAATCGGACGGGACGGAGAAAGCAACGTCAACGATTCAACAAGCTTAGGTTAGTTTCGCGCCGAAGCGTTTTTTAGTTCAACTTGAAACTGCGTCACTCCGGAGGTACCCACAAAAGCACATCATCAGCAGCGTTAGCTGAGCTCAGCTGCATTCCATTCCTCTAGCCTAAACTCCAGTGTTTCTCTCTGGACTGGATTCTGGAAAGAAAAGTCAGGACGAGGAAAGCAGTCGACCATAAGTTTTGGCACAAGAAGGTTTGCAAGGAGAAAGTGTGCTGGAATTAAACTACTACCTAGTCTATTCTATTCAGAGTGGAAATTCTCCGAACTGGACTTGACTGGACGGATCGAATGTGAAGGTAAATCACTGTTTCCATTTTACAGTCTCGTGTTAATCTTTCTTCTTTCTTTAGATTCTCCAGTCACACAGTTACAGCTCTATCTTTATTTATTTCAGTTCAACCTCACGCCACTGACAGACGTGACTCAAGAGACACGCAAACCCAGCTGGCCCTCGGTTTCAACTACGAACCTCTAACTACTGCCATTGTCAGTGTCTGAAGAAACTAGTCAATTGGTATGGCGAAAAAGAAATAAACCATTTTGGTTCAAATGAGATTCGAATTTCATTCTTCTTCCAAGTCCGGTATTTGTCGCGCACTGCTGTCCTGTGTGCGATAATAGTGAAAGGAGGAGGGAAGGAAGGAAGGAAGAACGGACGAACGACGAAGGGAAAGTGTCAGATATTTGGCAAAGTGCCAAAGAGTTTCATCTGCTCTGCAGTAGTTCTAGGGGTCCCGGTTTCTTGTGTGATTCCTGTTGCAGTCTTTCGTGAAAGAACTTTATGGATAATATAAAAGGCAAAAAGGGTTTGCGGATTATGTATGTATCTGTATATGTGGTCTTGCTGTTTTGAGAGATGAAACTTTCACTCCAAGCTGAGTTCTTGAGGAAAGTCTATGTATACAGAATTTGTGACTGACTAAGGAGAGAGGGGTATTCGATAAGTGGTCCTCTGCATCCGACTGACTCCTAGTTTTATCATCCAAAAGAAAAACTTCTCTCTTTTTTTCTGAATCCGACGGTGGGATAGTGAGAGTGAGAAACGTAACTGGTTTCGAGTGACTTCTTGTTTGCTTTACGGGAAAATAAATATGTGAGAGTTCAAAGATAGGAGTCCTGGAGTCGTCCTGGATTTACACATACATATGAACGTCCTTCTTTCTCCAGCCTCTTGATGAAGAAATTTACTTTCAAAGGAGTTCTTGACGGCTTTAGATCTTCCGTCGCACAAGGAGGACCGAATAATCCAACAGCTAAAATTTATGAGCAAGAAATTAATGAAAATCTCAAGGCGGAAAACTTCACTGTTACGAAGGTTAGTTAAAAATTGGATTCGTTTAACTTATCCCTTCATAAACATTTGCTGAGTCTTATTAAGTAAACGTTTCTTTTTGATGACGAAAGACTTTTTGCCATGGATTCCCTTACCAACCAACTGCATTGGCGTACGACCCAATCCAAAAACTTATAGCCATTGGAACGAAAACGGGATGTCTTCGAATGTAAGTTTTCTTTTATGGATTACCTTCGTACATAGCACATATACTGTTCGGATTTGAAATACAAAGAGGGAGAAAATTAATAGATAGAAGATTGCCAAAATTATACGATACAACACAGGAATATTTTCACTGAAGACGTATTTGTGGATTTTCTTTCCCAAAGAGGAGAGCATGTAAAACTTAGGGCGTAATCACATTGCCTCGCCTCCTTTTAAACTCGTACATTCGGGATTATAATAAATCCCATTTTGAGTAAAACTCGATTTTAGCTAAACATGATTATCTCGATTACTGCATTGGTTTTCACAGGGGAAAGCTACGAAGTAAACTAAAGCCAAGCGAAAGGTCGTCTTGTTAATGATAATCCAATTCCACTATAGCTGCACTGTGCCATGGCATGGTAATCGATACAGATACAGCTAAAGTCAAATATGTATCGGAGTCATAATTATTGTTCGTTTTTGTTGTCTGACGACGAACGGGTGTCTCGCTCGTGGTTGACGCTTCTTCTTCAGTTCGGTTGAGATAGGTATTAACACCAACGTCAAAGTATCTGACGAATGTACTATAATATATTATATTGCTGAATAATTAAAGCTTGAGATGGATCAGACAGTGAGTATGCGTGAAGCGTGAAAGTTATCTACCTAAGTGTTTTTGAGTATACCTAGCATAGAATTTTATTTAGAGACGTCGCTAGATCCGGATCAATATTCAACTGTACATACTTGTTCCTAGTTTGTACTTGCTGAATATATATATATATGGGATCACTACATAGAGCTGAAGTATCCGAACCGAAAGATCCAGCCTATGCTTTCTCTTCTCTCTAGTTCTCTAGAATTGAGTTAGGTTCATAGGAACGCAAGGAACAAGCTATTGAAGATTGTACAGCACATAAGCATTTCCCTTCATAAGTTTCCGTTGTTAGTCTGTTCATCTTTGATGACAGAATTCCTTTGCCATAAAATGACTATGAGCTGGAGAACACCATTTGTAGGTAGGTATGAATTATTATTGACTCGAATGTAGTTCCGGGCCCCGTGAAAGGAAAATTCTTCTTCGAAATGCTTTCATGCATATACTACATAGCTTTTCACATCGTGGTAGAGGTGACTGGAACAGACGATGGTTGATATTGCGAGGCCGTAACGGAAATGGCTCCCGTTGTGCCGCTGCCTGAGCCTGATGTTACAATGTCCTTACCTGTACATGAATCGTGTGTTTCTTGTCTTGGAAGGAGTTACTCAAAATATGAGACTGTTGAATACTGGTTGCCCAAACTAGGAAATAGCTGGACGTTGTGGGGAACTCATTACCTTTCCCCAATTTCACTCGCATGGCAATATTCCTTTCACTGACGTTGTGTCACACTAGGTACTTTCCCCTAGACTTGCATCGTAAGTTCGTGAAAGCGTAGTCAAATAAAAGAAACCCTCAAAGTGATTGATTCGATTCGATGATTTTTCTGTGCATGAGTCCGCATCAACGGAAGATTTGATTCCCATACATACTCTCTCTCGTAAATCCCCACGTTACCTGCAGTTGCACTGACGACCAATATTTTAGCATGAACGAACGGGTGAATCTGGTTATGTCGGAACAGAATATTTCTGAGAAAACTTTTACCGTACAATGTGCAGGGTTAGTCGTAGTCGTATGTTGGCAGAATGACAAACGTGAAAAGTCTCTTGGGATTTCGAAGGCCATCTATTCTGTTCTGACATTGCAATCGCGGAAAAGAAAAGTCAGGTCTTCGTTGGGCAAAACGTCAAGCTTTTTCTCAACAGTACACGATGGACCGAAAACGGTAAATGATTTATGCAGTCATCCAAACTGGAAGGATTGAATACCCGACGCAAGACCGACTCTTAAGTGTTTCATTTTTAATGGAGTGTTGAGCTGTAGAGATATAAAATCGATAAAGTTTTGAGTAATTATTTGGGAAATTATCTGACATCGATACCTGGGCGGATTCATGGACGAAATACCAAAAACATGACGGAACAACCGGGGTTTGGCGAGTTAAATAAGGCAGTACACACAGGGACAAAAAATTTCGGAAAGGGGATGCATACTTAAGGTGTTTACTTTAGTCATGTCATAGCATACTTTCTTCGGAATATCCAGAAGGCTTATTCAAGTGCCTGCTCTTTCATATCTGTCTCGCTTTGCGTATAATCGGTTGCAAGATTTTCAAGATTTCTGAGTTTCTTTCAATTTTCCGAAATCAAGAAATGATATTTGCTTCATCAAAACGAAATGCACGAAGACATTCACGAAAAAAGTACTGGATTAAGTAAGGTATGGTCACATTTGCCGAGGAAATTAATCTATTATTGTCGCTTGTCGTCTTCTGAAAAATTGAAATCAATACAAACACTACGCGGTATACTAAACTTATTAACATCTAAAATAGGCCTACAGTTTTGTACCTTCGTCAGAGGCAGAGTCGGAATTCTTTATTAATAACATAAAATTCCATAGCCCTAACCGGTTCAGTATAAATAACCATTTCCATTTGGTTTTACAATATTCCGTCAAAAAGCAGGCTGTTTGAAACAACTATTTCGACGTAACTGCACAACAAAGAGTCACTATTCCTACTCATAGAAGGAGCATTTTTAGGTTTTAAAATTTTTAACTCTTTTTTCATTTACTAGAGTTTTGTACTTCTTTCCCAACTATATTAGAATTTTATACTAGTATATCCTTTTTGCTAAAACTTCGCCTAAATACTCTTATGGTTAAAATACAATAAATCACCCTTGAACAAGCTAGTTAAACCAGGAATTGCGTTATCTCTTTCTAGATATGATGAAGTTGTTCAGGTAGAACGCTTACAAAGTTCTACGCAACCCAGCAACAGACGCATTAAGAAACCACATTTTTGGGGGTAAAAAAATTCCAATTATAGACGAAAGCGTATGGCATTCATGCGTTGAAACATTCAGATCTATGTCCCAAAACTTGAAGCCTAGGACCCTTATTAATTGTTAGTTAGACGATATTTGATAAAAGAATCTTTCAGTGCAGCAATATCTTTGTCAAACTTCACCCAATTTAAAGACATTTGCATTTGCCAGGAAATGAAATCTTTCTGAGACTGCGAATATATTACATTTCTCTAGCATCCTCATATTTCTACACTCCTAACGTTCTTTGTATGTTTCAGTTTTTTGTTTGGCCCAGAAAGATCTATCTGCTGTCTATTTGTGCGAGGTTCAAAGAAAGAGCATAATAAGTTATTTATCTTATTTGCAATTTGTATAAAAATTTGTTTTGTAGTATGTATCCTAAGCCAAGCGTAGACTGGTATTTTGAGTATCAACTTGCACTGCCCGAACTCAAAGTTTATAATAAATTTTCACTGTTCGATCATTTATGCTGAGTGTTAGTTATTACAGGATTGGATTGGATTAGATAATTATGTGGATCGCAACGTAGTGAGGTCGGCGTTACCATCTTGATGGTGATGTCCGTTTGTCCGCCAGCACTTCAGCTGCCGAAATTTTGATCCGGTCTCTCGTAGATTCGTTAGCCAGGGAAATCGGACTAGGTAGTAGTCGTACTAGGGATTCCTTGCTAAGTAATTCAATCAACAAGCAGCGGCTTTTAAATCCAACTTCAAGTTGTCTTGAAAATCTTTTGCGAAAGGTTTTGGCAAGATTCGTAAACAAACTCTCTCATAATGACGCCAACGTTTCAACAAATTGCAAAATTTGTTGGAAAATTCATTCAATTCTTCATGTCAATAAGCTTATTTTCGGTTCCCAAAGTCCCATCTGATCTAATGTATTTTGGGCACCGAACAAAAAAAAAACAATTTCTTTTAGTAAACAAGTGCATGGACCAACCTCTAGGAAGGCGGTTGTCAAGGAATGTTGGGTTTTGGGTCCTTTTCATTCGTAGAGCTCGATTGTTGGTTGTCACCAGAGTTTCCGCGGAAACCGCATGTACCACTTCCAAGCAGATGAAAGCAAGCGTACTCAATAGCATCAATCAATACAATATGCCACCATCACAGTGTGTTATTCAATTAAATTGTGTGACCTTAATATAATTTCTCGACTTGTTTACAACAAATTAGTGTTACTGGACATAGTAAAAGCGTTCGATTGTGTCGGGCATGAACATTTAAAACGATGCTTATGTGCTTATCCCATACCGCCTGTGCTACGTAATCTAATAATTATTTTATTTACGGATAACCATACCAGAATTCATGCAAATCAAAATATTAGTCAACCAATACATTTTTTAAGTGGTGTCTTCCAAGGGTCCGTCTTCTTTAACTTGTCAATTGACTTTATTTTGAAATCTGTGTCTGAGGTGGAAGTTGCAGAGAAATTTGGCTTTCCAATTGAAGAGTTAGAGAAAATTATTATACTGGGTTTCGCTGATGATACATGTTTGATAGCGAACTCAAAGGATTCAATAATAGAAATCACAAATATGACCATAGCTTTGTTAAGAAGTAGGGTTAGTTATTAATGTCTCCAAATCCATAGTAATTTGTGTCACGAAAGGAGTGCTTACTGAGGAAGATATACTAATGAATGAAAATAATACGATTAATTCTGTCAAAAATAGTGAAGTGATTAAATATTTAGGTGTAACCTTCCGAGACCAAATTATATTAAATGCGCCGGGGTTAATCAAGACATTGTCGAATAATTTAGAATTATTAGTAGGGTCTGTTATGTTGAGACCAAACCAAAAATTATATATTGCAAATCAGTATATTTGGCCAACCTTAGTATGTTCATTCCAGACAGCACCAACACGTAAAGTATTTAAATCATTTTTGGAAGATGTAGATAAAATTGTTAGAAGTGCAGTAAAGGAAATTTTGCAAATTCCACATGACACTCCCAGTTCAATGTTATACAGCCCACGTGAGTATAAGGGACTAGCAATAATGCGGGCCTCGTGGGAGGCATTTATTCAAAACTATGGAATTTGTAAAATATTATGTAAACAAAAATGAGTCAATTTTTGTTAAGCCGGATGGCCAAGAATAAAGAATGAAGAGGACACATAGAATTAGGGAAGTTATGCGTGAAAAGGAATTTTATTTTTGGTGTTAACTTCCACAAAAGGGAAAATGTGTGAAAACTTTTAAAAAGTGTCCTTCGACTAATCAGTGGTTATTTACTAAAAAGGGATTATCTTCATCGGAGTGGGTGAATAATATCAAAATGACAGCTAATATAGCACCGGTTCGTACAGTACCGGGAAGAAGTAGACCTGGAGTCAGTGGTCAAAGTCGTTGCAGACATTGTGACGAGTTTGAAACCCTAGCGCATGTCCTTGGCCAATGTCGACGTGGAAACCTTCCTGATATTAACTTGCATAATAGACTAAGGACTGCAATAGCGGAAGCATTCCAGAAGAAAGAATTCCAAGTATCAGAAGAAGTTCATTGTATTTCAGACACCGGGTCAAATCAAAGAATAGATATGATAGTGCTTAATAACAGGACAAAACGGGGTGTCGTTATTGAACCCAAGGTTCGTTTCGAAATTAATCTTGGATACGCAGAAGTCGTGCATAATGAGAAATGTGGAATATATAATCTTTGTTGTTCGCATTTGATATATAAATTTAAATTAAATCATATTGAGGTTATAGGTTTATTTGTAGGGGCGAGAGGTATAATGACAGAGTTTTTTGAGAAATTCCGTAGAAGATTTAATTTACCAAAATCTTTTCGAGAGGATATAGTGTTAATGGTCCTTAAGGGCTCTTCTCAGATTCTAAATAATCACCTATATAATAATAACAATTGTTAAGTATTGGTTTAATTGGTATTAATTAAATACCAGGAATTATTTGTATTCGTACACCAGTTTTTAACGCCTGCTTCGAGTAATAATTTTGGAAATTATATTCTACTATTTGAACAAATTGTTATTTGTATCCCGTTCCTGTGGGCACTTCGATGGGAGGACAGTGACTGAATAAAGTTATTTTGGTGTTTAAAAAAAATTAAAATAAACAAAGGTACATATTTTTTCGACAGACGGCATATGAACATAATCTAGGGGTATCTTTGGACCAAATAAGCACTATAAATACGTGTAACTGTAGACCTGGGCTGGACGGTGAAAACGCAATTTAATGACGATGATTGCATTTATTTGACTTTGACGACGCTTTAAAATTGTAGAAATGAATCCGGGTTTCAAGAGTTGGACCTCCCCAATCCCCGCAATGAACGCAAGTTCACGCGTTGCGTATTGTGAATTGTAAATAGCAAGGAGTGTAAACGATAAGCTCGCGACAAGTCGGTGTAAACAACGATAACAACGCCGGTCCCAAAACAGTAATTTTGGACCAATGTAATCAGTTGCAATTTGTTTCTGTTGCTACGGGAGATGAGAGGGGGATTTGGCGTACCGAGTTATCGCGACTCCTAAAATGAATCAGCTTGTTTAGCCTCCTTGGTAAAAGCACGCAATGTCGATTTCACGAGCTATTCCATTGAACGCAATATCGCGGATTCGAATTGCGGTCCAGAATATTATGCAGTGCAATCGTAACTGGAAAGGCATAGTCAAGGTCTCTTGGAGCGGGCATATCTCCCTACCCATGGTGACGAGAAAATCTCTATATATATATATCCATATATACGCTGCACAGCTAAAACCGCTGAACCGAACAAAATAATTTTTACATGGGCGGATCAGAAATAAAATGGGCGATTTCTGGGTTTCAATTTGGAAAAAAAAAATTCAAAACTTATTTTGAATTTAAAACCAATAGAATAGGAGCAGCAAACCCTCACATAGTTTGGAGGAGAATTCGGTTCGAGGGAGGGAAAGTTTGAATCGTTGACACATGAGTTGATAAACACCAATAACAACCAAATGATACGGTTGGCGCAAAATTATGAAAACTCAAAATTTCAAATAAAATTCACACACACAGGACAGGACTGCACTACAGGTTGGATCATCATGAACTTACAGGGTGGTTCAAGAGTTTTTTTTAAATCGACATTTGACGTGAAAATTCACTAATACGTTGTAGGAGCTTAGAAAATGCACTTTGCAACAGGGTGGTTCATAAATTCTACTTTACAGGGTGGCTCAAAATAAGTTTTTTTTAAAATCCAATGTTTTGAGAAACTCAAAAATATGGTGTAGGAGGATGGGAAATACACTGTACAACAGGGTAGTTCATAAATTAGACCCCACCGGGTGATCAATAAATAATTTCTTTTTAAAATTGAGTTTACACGGGAAATCTAAAATATGGTTAATTAAAGTGTTTTGATGCTGGCATTTTTAGGATATGTGTCAAAAGAAATAGGGGATGGACTGAGAGGGCAGGAATGTAAATATTTTGAGGTTGCTTAGCAACAGAATGTGATTAAAATGTTTTGATGTTTTTTTGAGGAAATGTGAAAAAAAAAATAACTGATGGACTGAGGATGTAAATATTTTGAGGTTGCTGAGCAACAGAATGCAATTGAAATCTTTGATGGTGGTTTTTTGGGGAAATATGACGAAACTGTTAGTAAGCCTTGATACATTTTTTCGGTTTCTTTCTAACCCGGCCGTATGGCCGGATTTTTTGCTTCCTCTACTAAAATCCAACAAATGGAAGATGTTTTTGCGGAAACCATGCAGTACTTGACTCCCTCGTTGGATTTATCGACTCGCGCATCATGTGCCATTTATGCCCGTTGTTGGGGTCAATGAATCGTGATTCGGATTGAGTGTCGAGTTCCATGTTATTTTCGTATTTCGATATTTATTCCCGGATTTATAAACAATATACGGATCGCACTGAGAGGAGAGAGATAATAATTCTAAAATATATTTTTATTTTATTAGGGTATCATTTACATGATTTACTTTTGTTTAGTAAATAACAAAATATCATAGATGGGCATACTACTCGTATTTTAAATACAAGTATTTAAAATCCTTTGTATTTTTGACGATGTATCTGGAATTACTGAGGAAAAAGTATTTTGTATTTGGAAAATACATTGAAAGTATTTCGTATTTAACTAAATTCCTCTCTTCAAAATACAAATTACTTTTTCATCGTTACTCCGCCTCCATTTTGCGTCCAAGCAGCGGACAGCAATGTAAAAAAAAACGACTGCACTCCGTGTAGAATGTACATATTTTTGCTTTTGTTAGATTTCAGGGAAGAGAATTCAATACAGTCGAATTGTAGTGTTGTTCTAAGCTTCGTTAACTGAAGCTAAATCCAGTTTCCACCTTCAGACAGATATTTTGAACGGCTCTCTTCAAAATCATTGAAATCAACAATTCTGAACAAACAGAAGTGACGATGGGCGCTACTACTTTGACAATGATCTCTGTAGTGTTCAGCTTCCCCGTCATTCTTAATGGAACTTTCTTTGTTTCCAACAACTTCAAAAGATCGTGAGGAAACTATCCACTACAGATGACATTCATCCACACAGTCGTGTGTGTCACTGATCCCAAGGTCACGGGCTATTTTTTTACTCTGGACATCCTCTTTATCGGTAATTTTGTCAATCTTGCGGATTAACGATTTTGTCATTTTTGTCTTTTTTGATTTTAACCTTTTTAGGGTCCGTCTGTTATGACTGAAACTTTTATGGGCGAAACTGTTATGAGCGAAAAAATACTGTCATGAGCGATACGAGGGAGAATGGTGACTACAGAGTTGCCAGTTCCTCCAAGCTACCAAAAGTCAATAACGTTGCCAATAAGCTCCAGCTACTCTTTAGCTGTTAAATGAACTGCACATTTAGTGTATTGCTCATTCATCAGCTGCTTCGTAGGCTGAGATACACAATCATGCAAATGTGATAAGATTTGAAGCTAACATAAAGTTCAAACTACGGAAACGTGTAGCTGAGGAGCCTTTGGTATCATTGACTAAACTCTGCATTTAAACCGATTATATTTGAATTCTTGGATATGTAGGGATTTCATATTTAACTAGGATATTTTATTTTTTCAGTAGTTCTCGAATGTAAATTGTTATTCACAAAGGTGATATGTCTAAATGACGTTATTTTTTAATAAACTTGTATTCATAAAATTTGGTTTGGAGGAACCGGAACCGGCAACTCTGTAGCCATCCATTTCCCGAGTTTCGCTCATAACGGTATTTTTTCTCCCATAACATTTCGCTCTTAACAGTTTCGCCCATAATAGTGGACCCCCTCTTTAGGATGGCTTTCAGTGAGGGAATTTCTCTGGAATAGGTTCTCACTAGCACACTTCTGGTCCTAATTTCTTCCTCATTTTTGACGCAGAAATTTTTGAAAAATTAGTAGTTGTTACAAACTCAGTGTCAACGATCCCTGCGAAATTAAATTTTTTCTGCTGCAAAGCGAGCGAATTTAATTATAATATAATAATTAAGGGTGATTTAAGGTGACAAGAAGTTTTCACCTTGGAGGAAGGTAGGCAATATGGAGAGGATATTACTGTTTACAGAAATAAAACAAAAAATTGCTCCAGGTTAATGCTCAATCCGGTAGATGTCTCTCAGGTAGGATTTATAATTTCACGCACCGCTTGCCCTATAGGCTCTTGGAGGAATGAAGGCAATATGGAGAGGAAATCACAGTATTGTCTAAACTAAACAGAAGTCGTACGAAAAAATGTTCACAGCGTTGTCCACCAGGTGGGACATGGAATCTAAGGGTCACTTTCGGGTCAACAAAACAATCAACCTAGCCAGGTCGGCAACAAGTGCTTGTAAAAAAGGAAAGTATCTTTTTAGCCATTGCAGAGCCCATAGTCCTTTTAGTGAGATAAACCAATACGCTTCCTTACCGATTATTGACCAATTCACACTTCTCGTCATTACAAAAATCATTTTGTATTATTGCTTTCCACAACTTCCTTTCACTCAATCTATTAAGGTACTGCGCTTCCTTACCGATTGGTTTAAGAGTTATCGCTTCTATTCGCACTTACAAGCATATCATTCATTTCTCTTCAACAAGAAAATTATTTCGTATTATTGCTTTCAACAAATTTATTTTACTCAATCTACTAAGGTTCTGCGCTTCCTTACCGATTGTTTAAGAGGTATAGCGTCTGTTCACACTTACAAGCATATCATTCATTTCTCTTCATTACGGAAATTATTTCGTACTTCCACAACTTTCTTTTACTCAATCTACTAAGGTACTGCGCTTCCTTACCGAATGGTTAAAGAGGTGTCGCTTCTATTCACACTTACAAGCATATCATTAATTTCTCTTCAATACGAAAATTGCTTCTCTATTTTCTTGTGCTTGGCCGTATTTTGTTTTTAGTGTTGAAGTTAATCAGCACTGTCTTATCAAGTCCGACAAGCAGTTAGTTCGTTAGGTAGTTAATTTCTTTTATTCGGGTCAAGAATTTCAGGAATGTATTGTCAATATTCTGACCTTTTTTTCAATAACGAAGTTTAACGTAACAAAGAGTATGAACACGTTTGCCGAATACAGGCACAGAGTAAATGACCTGATAAAACCCTGGTGCCGTTTAGCATACGGTGCTCACATTGAGCCCAGGTTTTTCTTCAACTTTCTACATGTAGCCTATAGAAAGTGGTGAAAGTCTTTGACCTCTGAACCCACCTGAATGAACACGCTCCGGGGCTCGATAGGTCATTGGATTGGATTGGATTGCATTGGATTGGATGTAATTTTAAAGTCACCAATTCCATACCTCACACAACATAAACATCACATATTAAATATTGAACTATCCGAAAATTTACGGTAATCATTTCTGAAATTCTTGATCCGAGAATAAATGAACTTAACTAACTCACTAAATAATGATTCAAGTTCATATGAAGTTGGACTCCTGACCTCCGGAAAGACTTGATATCGGATGAACAAGAGGAATTGAGATTTATGCAGTTCGTCTGAATGTTAGGATTTGTTCTTTTATCCATTGAGTATTATTAATAGAATTATTGTTCGTTCTTTTATTATTTTTATCACTTATTGCGAAAGGCTATCACTTATTCCGACTGAGCTATACAATAGTCCTTGGTGGTGTGTGTGTGTGTGTCACTGCTCTAGCGGACACATGTCTTCTCTGATTCTTTTGAAACTTGGTAAGTAGGACCAGGGGCCCTTAGCTCC
>JAQGCA010001999.1:0-15188 GCA_034698945.1 Protaphorura quadriocellata
TTCAGACTTTTGGAAAATTCATCGAACTTTTGGAAAATTCAAAATTTTGAACCTGAAACTGAGGCCAAGGAAGGCAAAAAAAAATTATCCCTCATTTTTAAAAACTAATTGTGACAAAACAACCGGGCAGTGTTTGACAAAACTATTACTTTTATCAAAATATATCATCAACGTTAACGCTGAGTCATCATCCAACGTCAACGCTGAGGTCACGGCCCACTCATTACGTACGTGGCGCGCGGAATTATTTGTACGTTAATTCGACTAAAAAATGTACACAAATTGTTAAAAAAATACAAATATGAATAAATAGCCTCTACCTTTCAAATAAATTTCTCTAGAATCTTGAGTCCTATGCAACAATATTTACGATATTTTAAATTATCATACATATAAACTCGCTACGATATACATCAGATTACTCAGCAATCTGTCTGGTTTTCTAGTCTTAATTAAATGCCCACTCGTCTAATCTGTCATTTACGGTACTTGGTTTTTAAACACCCCGTGTATACTCTTTTTTTTTCATTTAAAGTATACTCTACGCCGACATCGTGGGATTTACTGCAATTTCATCAACGTATTCTGCTTCAGAACTAGTCAAGATACTCAATGAATTATTTGCCCGCTTCGACAGACTAGCTGATGTAAGTGTACAATCGTACAAATGATACTTAAACATTCCGTGAACTGTAATAATAGTCTCTAAACGTTAACAGAAATACCACCAACTTCGTATTAAAATCCTTGGAGATTGTTATTACTGTATCTGTGGAGCACCAGAAGAAAGAGCTGACCACGCTGTTCTCGCAGTTCACATGGGCCTGTCAATGGTCAAAGCAATAAAGTAATTATTACTTTCTATAATCCTTGCTATCGTTTTCGTTAGGCTGAAATACATTGTCACATTTTCTCAAGCTATTCTTCGTCGGAATTTTTGTGCGATTTGGGAGACAACTGTACGATTTTTTTTTGCCAAGTGACTTGCAAGACCAATTTTTGATGCATAACTTTAACTTAATAACCTAACACATTATGCGACAGCAAGAAATGTGCAAGCAATGTCTTGGACATGACAAAATGCTTTGCTCGTTCGTTCGTTGAGGTTACACGCCAGAATTTTCCACCATGACATCCAGAGGTCAACCTCTGAGGAAAGGTTCCTTGTTCGAAATGGCAAGACTATCACGAGAAAATCGCCATGTGCAACATATTTGGGCCACCCTGTACTTACACATGAAATTATAACCGTCTAAAATCTTTGAATGAAAGGTATCTGCAAGAGACCACAAATTCACCGGTGGATATGAGAGTTGGAATTCATACAGGTGCTATTCTGGCTGGAGTATTGGGACAAAGGCAATGGCAGTTTGATGTTTATTCAAAAGATGTAGAATTGGCAAATAAGATGGAAAGTAGTGGAATGCCAGGGTTAGTCGTCCTTTTTGGAATCATATTCTGATAGTTTTCAGCAGAAATCATGACCGCTCTAATACAATTTTTGCAGGAGAGTACAAGTATCAGATAAGACACTGAATTTTTTGAATAATGAATTTGAAGTGGAGCCAGGATATGGAGAACGAAGGGAAGAAATCCTTCGTATTAGTGGAATCAAGACTTACTTCATTGTCCGAGTTCTCAAACCGGTAGGCCCAGTTTTCGTATTATTCGAAAATATTCTTTCGTCTCAATTTCCCGAATACGACCCGGACTGGCTCCAGAGTTTTACCTTAATTTAGATTTAATGACTGATATTTACGTACAGTGTACATGTATGTACACTGTACGTAAATATCAGTCATTACAACATCTGCGGAACGACAATTGACAGTTAATTCTGAAAAGTCTGACTGATTATATAGCTAAATTCTCTTGGTCTAAGGTTACTAATTAATAGTATAATTGTCGGTCAGTTTCACTCATTGGTGAATCAATTTTCGGCATTGTTATGTTGAATGTTATTGATGACTGATGACATAAAATGAAAACCATACCAAACCAAACCAAATAAAGCTAGTATCTAACTATCCTTCCATAAAAATTGTAACAAATAGAATCTGTTCCTAGCAAGCAGCTACTGCCATGTAAAGTTATCCGTGTATACCACATAAACTTGAAAGTCAGTGCCACCAAAATCTTTTCTAAAGAAAGTCAGCTTCGGAAAACACCTACTCGAAAATTATGTTACCTTGATTTGACCCTATCATTAAGTTAATTGGGAATATTGGGACAGGCGAACACGAATTGTATGCACAGATGCATTCATGTCAAATATTTCTGTACAGTTGGCAAATTCGCAGATGCAGCTTAAATCTACAGAAATTCCAGAAAACGGAGGAATTACAGATGACGCGATCACGAAAGAGTTGGCATCCGATATGAATTCAACAATTGCGGAGGATTCTGTCGTACGTCTCTCACCTATTTCTCTTGAAGACTATTAAAACTTACATTAAGTTTCAGTGTACTATACTGGAAACATTTATTTACTTGCAGAGTGCAGTAGAAGAAAACGGGAACGCTTGGAAGGACACCGAAAAAAGACAGAATCGCACCACATTGCAGGATGAGCTTAATTCAAGGGGCGGCTGCAAGTACGACTACGATTACGAGGGCTAACTTCAATTTACAAGAATTCTAAGTTTGCTAATTCGTTCCTTTCATTTGTTCTAACTCGCAGAGATTTGTCCAGACAGTCCCAGTGGTTTACATTACAATTTCATGATGAACAGAAGGAATCTCAATTCGTTACGCATAAAGAGCCCAATGCCGGAGTTTCATCTCTGTCATGTCCTTTGGCTCTGGCAGCATTTGCAATTTCCAACTTCTTCGTCATTTCTTTCACAGTCCTTGGTTTGATTACATCTATTGTTGGACTAGCAGCACTGTTGTCAATCAGTTTATTCGCGGCCTGTGAAACTAATCTAGTCAAATCGCGTCTGAAGGTACCGGCACAAAATGCCATGTTGATTGTTGTTTTGAACTCTGAGTCTGCACAGTTTGCAGTAACATAATATTAGTCAGCGTATACTGGGTTCTTCAAGACTTAGGGTGTCCCGGATATAGCCGTATCCGGGAATTGGCTTGAATGGAAACGGCATACCCAATACCCTCTATCGAATATACATCATATCAGCGAAAATCGTGTTAGCGAGTTTGTTGGATACGAATATTCTTATTCGGCGGGATAACCGCGACATCCCTATTCTCAAGTCAATGCAATGCGTTGTATTTGCTGTTAGACACCACATAGAAAATGGTTTGAGTGATCATTCAGAATGACATTTTAATTTAAATAATTTCAGGATGTCTCCACAGTACTGGTCGGCCGTATACGATTGTTTGAATCAAAGCTGTGGGTCAGACGTCTGATGTCCATTCTCGCTATAATTCTTCTCACAATTTCGAATGCTATGTTTTCGGTACTGTACTATTGATTAATTTTTCTTAAAAATTACTTGAAATTGAAATTAATGTGACTGCCACCGTTTAGATTCCATGTTTCGAAGCAGGATCGCAGTGTCGGAATTATACACGTGAAGAGCTCAGCGAGCACAATATGGATCAAGTGTTACCCCCAATGGTTCTCCCAGTTCGGTTAAAATTTTCAAGCCTTGGATGCCGATTTCCTGCTTACCTAGTCCTCTTCTGTGCTCTCTATCTATTTTCAATTACATTACTCCCTCAACCTGGCTTTTGGATAAAATCATTAGCCATATTTTTCGTTTTGGCGGTCCACATCTTTCTCGTCAATGTGGACGCTATGCGGACTGCCTTTGACTGCTCGGAAACATTCAGCTTTCTCAGCGAAACCGAGTAATTATACAAATTTCAAACCAATAATTATTTCAAGATGGCTCCCGGTTGTTCCGATAGGCCATCATCTTCAGACTCCATCTTTGTTTAAAATGTCTGTGCATATATTGATGTCACTAATTCACTTTGCAGCTTGATCCCAGAGACCTGGCAATTGAATATTTACATTGTTGTCATTTTCCTTGTCCTCTTCATACTAAACAGAAGGGTAAGTCAAGTTCTTAATATTCGACCGAAAATAATAACAATGTACGTTTAAATCTTTCGAACTGTAGCTTGAGAAGTCAGCAAGGATACTGTTTCTTTGGAAATCAGAAATGGAACAAAGGAGAGAACGCGCAGCCCAGTTGCGGCAAAAGAATGAAGCTTTGGTTAGTTTCTTTTTGTGGGAAATCATTTCCCAGCTCTGATTTTCTTACAACAAAACAAGCCAGTTCATTGTTTTTATTTTATTTTAAAGGTGTACAATATTTTACCGCAACACGTTGCTACACATTTTCTTGGTTCGAGACAACGGAAACATGAAGAATTGTACAGTCAAAGTTATTCTGAAGTTGGGGTTCTCTTTGCGTCTATGCCCAATTTCACAGGTCACTAAATATTATGTTGTGAATATTATTTTGTTGAATTAGCATTTCTGTCCCATTGCATTGAAAATTCGAAAGATCACCCATTAAGCAAATAAAAATAATAAATTGACTTTCCAGATTTCTACTCTGAAGAGACGGTGAATAACCAAGGGTTGGAATGCCTCAGATTTTTGAATGAGGTTATCTCTGATTTTGACGCGGTATGTTGGACTAACATTTTTCTGGTTTGGTTTATGAATGTGTATTTGATCCTAATCAATACTTTGGTGCTTCTATATAGCTGTTAGAGCTGCCGCGGTTTAAGGACAACATTTTCAAAATTAAAACGATTTCATCCACATACATGGCGGCCAGTGGATTAAGCCCTGCGAAGCAAGTCAAGGTGAATTTAATATACGATTATTGCTGTCATTGACATTTGCTTTCATTCTTGCGAGACTGGAAATTATTTTCGGATAATATAAAATATAGCCGGAAAGCGCATTGAAAATCCGATGGACACATTTATCCCTGCTGGTTGAATTTGCATTTGAACTCAAACGAGCACTGACGAGTATAAACGAACAAAGCTTCAATCATTTTGTTCTCAAAATGGGTAAGCTGTTTTGAAAAACGGAATAATGTGGTATTTAAAGATAATGTCACATAATATTACATTTGATATCACTGGCATATAGGCATCAATCATGGTCCCATAACAGCGGGGGTGATTGGCGCCAGAAAGCCGCATTATGATATCTGGGGAAATTCGGTAAACGTGGCATCCCGGATGGAAAGCACTGGGAAAGCCGGATGCATTCAAGTAAATAATGGCATTTCATAAATATTGAAGAAGTTTAGTCAAATTCTTAAAATTAATGACTCCAAACAGGTGACAGAGGAAACATACAAAATTTTACTCATTTTCGGCTACCAATTTGAGCAGAGAGGATTGGTGAATGTGAAAGGGAAGGGACAACTAATGACTTACTACCTTACCGGTCGTGGACCAGATTTGACTGAGAAACAAGTGGAAGAGCTTTTGAACAAACGGTCACAGGAACCAAGTTTAAGTCAAGAAATAATACCTCCATCTGAAGCGGCAAATCATCATTCTTAGTTTATCCCGATTTTTATTTCATAATGTTGTGACGCGTTTGAATTGCGAAATGTATCATGCAGCCACTCAGCCCAGACATTTTGATTTCGGGTTTCGGGTCTCACAATCAAGAAATAAGAAGACGTGATCTAAATTTTTGGTCCACGCGACGACGACTTAAATACATATATTTTATGAATCCCATCCTTAACAAATTCAATTCAAAGAATTCAAACGCGCACGCTGCATCACGATGTTTCAGCTTTTGGCCTGGGCCAAAATTCGGTTGTTCTTGACCGTAATGCGTCCTGAAAAGACCAGGAATATTAGCTCTGCCGACTTATCTTTGTGTGATTCTGCGGTACGAGCGGGTACGCCTAGACACTGGAGGAGATACATACCCTAGCGCCCGTGTGTTTTTGTGTTAAATAAGGATGCAACAGGAATTGAACCGGCGACATCAGAAAAACACGCCAGACGCCGAACTGCTATGCTGGCAGTACCCGTACAGTTGTCACATGATACCCGATAACAATTGTACGGTAAGCTTCAATGGGCCTAGAATATAAGATGTACAAAATTCTTTATTTATCCTTGATTGTTAGGATTTGCTTCGAGGAAAACGAAATCCAACCAACTTTTGGAGGTTAACGTTGAATAGAACTAATATGAATTCAACATTTAACGTTGAAACAGATTGCATAAAGGAAGACGCATCGGAATTCCGGGTCCAGCATTCTCGTATACATTTCATGTGTTGATTGGAGGCTTCGGCGACAAACCTCTGCGCGATAAAAAAAATACTGTGTCAATTAAAACTGCAATAAAATAAGACCCGGTAAAAACACCGAGATAAAAATGTCTGTGGAGCAATTCTCGTTGTCGCTACAATCTACTACTGTACACTTCATTTATAAAGCGATTAAGGCATGAAACATTAGTAATAAATAAATGAGATATCTATAGTTAATCAAGCATTTTGTGCAACATCTTATTGTGTACCTTGAGTCAAAGAATATTAAAATTCATTTGAATTGTTCTTGGTTCATTGTTCATGGCTTCCTCAAACGACTTTCCCGAAAGCCAGTTAGCCAGTAATTAATCGACATAAATACGGTAAGCTAAAAAAAATCTTAAAAATAATTAACCAAAGATAATTTAAACATTTGACACTACGCAGTCTTGTCTCAACAGTACATTCGCAAGTTAATTCATGCGTTGTTTTTGCACGTAATGGACTCTCCGGAGATACTGGAGTTTTTAGCACTTCACTGAAACATAAACATACGAAATACGTAGGCTGTTCAACATTTTGTCGTTCGACTATATATTAGAATTTGTTTTTGCAACATCGGGGTAAAATTGTGTTTTTCAATTAAAAATAATTTTTTCCTTAAAATCCGCATACAAAATATTTTTAATTCAAATTCAAAGACTTCAGCGTAAATTATTTTAACTATCCTGTATAATTAACAAGCCAACGATCTCTGTTTGTGGATGGGTGTCCAAGAATGATGTAACTAGGGTTGTGAGTACGGAAACATTCCCGATAAATTCCCCGGAATATTCCCAGGAATTTATTTATTTATGCCCGGCGGTAATTTATTTCTCCAAATTTGAAAAAACGTTCAGCAATAGAATGTACATACAAATATACGTCGTTCCTACTAATTTGGCACGTCCTGTGGGGTAGGAGTAGTTGATTTATCCATATAATTGTGCAGCCAAACAGTCAGTTTCAATTGATATCTGCCAAGACCACTCCAAAAAAAAGTAATAATAATTCTAGCGATCAGTTCCTTGAAATCGGTTAGTAAAAATAGTCATCCGGTTTCGGGTCACACAAAGATCGACTGCTGATAAAATCGTTGATTCCGTCGATATGGGCAGAAATAAGTCAGACGTACATACTAATTCTTACGAAGAAAAAAAAAGATTGTCAAATGCAAGTTTTGTGAATCAAAATACCTGCAAAATGCATACAACGCAACATTTGCTGAGACAGTGTAAAAAAAAGTCCCGGAAGATGTAAAAGTCGGCAATTGAACAGCCAAATACATCTGAATGTCAAACTCAGTCAGGTTAGCAGTCTGGCGATAGTTATGATAATTTTATATGTAACCAAATTCCATGTCTACCAAATTATAAATTGAGACGTATCAATACCGTAATTTGAAATTACAAATCGGTTTACAATTACAGTGACAAATTACAAATTATATGTGGTTTAATTAATTGCTGGGCGATTGAATGTACAAATTGAACAATTCGAGACAGTAGTTTGAAATTACTGTTAATTGATTTAAGAGGACACCTCTGACGCCTCTGAATATGAGTCAAATGACGAAGATGACAGTGATTATTTACAAGAACTGAAGATTGAGACTGTAGAATTAGACGGTTCTTAAGCAATTCAGAATCGGAATAGATATCGCGAGTTACGTTATAAATACGCGCATTATTACTTTTCTAGACGGTTTTGCTATGCTTGTATTACAATTTACGTCATATAACATAATAAAATATTTACTAATTTGTCTGCGGCAGAATAACATCGTTTCTCATCGTAAAATACCTTATTATATGCATGAGAATCCAACCGAAGTATGGAATATGCGTAAACCGAATTAACTCCCAAATTTCCCGGGAATGTTCCCAAAAAATAAATTCCTGAAAATTTTACAACCCTATTACCCGATTCGAACAGGACATGGCTTAAAATGAAGCCAATGCAATGCAGTAGACGGATGTTCAAAGATGTACATTTTTGATATTCTGAACCAAAGGTGATCCTGTGACTGTTCAAATGGGTTGTTGACTTTTTTAACATAGGCTTCTAGATGGGTGAAAAATCTACACAATTTAGCATTCTCCATCATTTTCAGGTCAAATTCATTCGGAGAAACGACAGCCGATGTTGATATAACAGCGCGCTGTTATATCAACAGCGGTTGTAGTGAATGTAATACCGAAATTTTGTTAGATCGTTGTATTTTTCAATACCGAAATTATCTTGCAAGTAATATCGGTATTTCGGTATTCATTTTTTTTATTATATTCGTCCTAATGACATCTAATTATGGCCTAGTGATCAATGATCAAGAAAAATAGAAATTTCAACATTACGACTTTACGACGTTATTCTTCCCATTCAAAAGTTCAAAACGTCCAGTCCTCGTGTCTCCTGTCCAAAATGTTCCTCAGTTTCAGTTTAGTTAAAAATGGGAGAATCTTAAACTTCACTACTATAACACAATACCAGCAAAAACTGATTCCGCGATTCCACTGATAGTAGAACAAGAGGGGAAGGAATAATGGGATCATAGCGGTAATATTGGAGAATCAGCTAAATGTAAAGCTACGAACAGGTCAGGTAATTCAATTCAGGTTTTGGGTCATGTCAGGTAATTCAATTCAGGTTTTGGGTCATGTCAGGTAAATTATTGACCTGACCTGATACCTGTCAGGTCAGGATTTAATTTAATGGAATCGTCAATATGCAATGTTGCACGTAAAGCTCCGATTAGATACTGTGTTTGATTTTGATCTCACGAGTTCGGTCGGAGACACCAAATTGTTAGATATGTTGTGATCTCAATTTACACTTCGATCTGAGTTGTTAAAGCCAATTATGTAAATTGTCGAATCAGGTCAGGTTTGGTAACCGAACTACCTGATCTGACAATTTTCAGGCCCGAAGAACCTAATGGTTTCAACTTCCCTCGACAACATAAAGTAAAAAGTCGAAAATTCGTCAGGTTTTTTTTGCACATTCACTGTAAGTTGGAGTAAGAATTGATAATCGGCTGGATATTGTAATATATTTGGCCAAAATATACTAAAAACCGGGATTCTCGGGACAAAATTTTCAAAACCGGGACCTTTTCGGGACGCCGGGACAGGCACTCAAAACCGGGACGATCCCGAAAACCGGGACGTCTGGAAGCCCTACTCATTAGGGGTTTGGTTATGGTTGTTATAAACGCATTTTCCGCGTTTTGTCTTCTTGAGTTGCCGTTGTCGGGCGGTACTGTACTATGATATTTTCTTACCTAGTCTTTTTTTTGCAGTGTTCGGATGCATTTCGAAGTTTCGAACTCGGGCTCTGACTAAAGCACCGAATTTGTCTAGGATTTTTTTCTAATCGTCGATTTAGTTGTCGGTATACATTTTGTCATCAAAAGAATTTTTTTTGCGCATCACGTAACCTTGGGAAAACAGCGTCTGAAATTTCACCATTTGAGTGAGTTTTAAAGACAACTTAAATAGTTTCATTTCAATTTCGAAAATCGAACTACGGGAACTACACAATTCTTGAGTTTGAACTTTTGACTCATACACGGTGTGGATTTTATGAAGTAGACTCGGGAGTGGATTTTTGGTGGAAAATTAAGATGATGCATTTTACGAAGCTGGTTTGGAATTTTTTTCTTGATTACCGCGTGGAAACGTATGGAAGCTGATACATTGAGGTTGCATAGCAACCAGATGCAATTCAAATCACCAAAATAAATGCAATTAGAATATTTTTTTGAAGAATTTGTGAGGAATTCTGACAAAATGGTTAAGGCCTGGACTGAGATGGTAGAGTAGGGATGGTTGCTTAGCAATAGAATGTAATTAAAATATTTTAATGTCCGTTTTTCGTGTCACATGGCTAGGAATACCCGGCCGTATGGCCGGGCTTCCTTCCTAGTATGCCAAAAAAACAATTTTGGTGCGCTTTTTTTTATGTATATACTCTTGTCCTTTGTTTCTTCTGGTGGCTCAAAGCCGGGTCCGAATGTTGACAACAGTGCGAACTGAAATTCTTGACCGTAATAAAAGAAATTAACTAACTTAACTAACAATTCAACTCCATAGTAATGCCTTGTCACTTGTCAGAGTAAGTGTGTAAACGAAATGAAAATGGTGTAGGGTGTGGGCCGATTTCGGTGACTATTTTGTTTTGATGACCCCGGTTCGTTTCCAAGTGTCGTGGACTGGAAGAGTTTAAAATAAAAAGTATGATTGAGGGAGATAGATAGGGTTTACAAGAGTAGAGTGGATGCGTGAGAAAAGTGCGTGCACATGCCAGTGGATGCGTTTCGTAATCACCGACTTCTCTTTCGTCCGATGTTGTGTTTGCACTTTGCATTGCGACGGTGAACGTGAAAGTGGCCCAGAGACCCACATAGCTCTGGATTTGACTTGGTTGCCAGTTGCCAAGGTGGAGCAGAAGCAGAAGCAGAAAGAGAGCGGAGTCGCCTTCGCCTTGTCTTCCTTTCCTTGCCATTGAAATTCCCCTCCATCCTCCTCCCCACCCCAATCTCAACCTACTTTTTCCGGCCAATGTCAGTCCGTCCGTCCTTCCAGTCGTTCCAGGACTAAACCCAATTTTGCTCTCTCTTCTCTCGCTCTTCCTCGCTTTTCTCCTCTCTTTCTCTCACTGGAGAACTTACTGGAGAGACTCCCGTTTGTTTGGTTTGGATATTATGTGGACTTGGACTGTGCAGTAGAGTAGGGAATGATGGGACACCTTGGTCTTGGTCGCTACGGTACGGGTACGGGTACCTAGGATAAGTTCAGGTTCACCATTCTCCAGACTCTTCAGTCGTCTCCTGTCTCGTCTTTCCAACGCATCAATTCAATCCAATTCATCATCTCTTTCTCCCCTAACCGCATTCATCAGTTACGTAAGAATTCAACGTGTGTTTTAACCTAGCAACTGTACATATAACTACTGATTAAACTAACCAAGTGTCAGAGGGCAAGAACTAAATCACCGGTTACCATTTTCACCATTCCAGCACATACCTACACGAATCTAAATTTACGTTACGTCATCAGTGTGGGTTCCTCCAACAAGCAGAACATTTTATTTTATTTTTATTGTGCTCCAAAATAAAATCATTTGTTCATGAAGTTATTCAAGTTCTCCGAACGAGGTTTAAGGGAGTGACTAATTGCTTCGCGTTGCTTTTGGAATATTAATTAAGCGTAATAAAATTCGAAACAGCACACACGTGGAGACAATTAACAATTGAACTATTAAAATTTATTTCGAATTGAAAATTAAACACGAACAACGCCATGTAGTCAGTTGTAAATTAAGCCTACTACGTTCCGTAGGCCAGCTTTTGATAAAGTGAAATCGAAATCAAAATCGAAATCAAAACGTCAGAACATAAAAATTATGGCTCAGAGGTGGACATGAGCTGCATTGTCAACAAAGTCGACTGGAAAGAAAGTGAAATCTCTTAAAGCATTACCATATATTTTCAATTTCTTTATACAAACTTGTACTTTATTGTACCAAGCACTACGAATTGTGCAATTACCACCTACAAAAACATACCAACGTACGAACGTACCCACGCGTTCCGGTCGGTTACTGAAACAAAACGCAGAGAAAACGATAACTGGTATTGTTAATCAAATCAAAATTACTGGGAAGAAGACATAACATAATAGACAACAATGCATGACGAAGAAGCTTCCACAACAACAGCGAACGCCGTTGTTGGGAATGTCAACGATGTGATAATCATTGAATCAGTGGAATTATCCACCGAACAACTGACATTGTCAGGGAATCCAACCGCCGATTCTTCTGAAGAAATACAAGAACAAGAACATGAACTTGAGCATGATTCATCATCACAAGAAATCCCTAATGGTTCACCTGTTGAACTTCACATTACCTGTGAGTAACATATTTTTAATTACATTTTTAATTTTATAACCTAGAAATCTATTAGATAATTTTTTTTAGTAATTATTAGTTCATAGAAATTGAAATGAGAGCCACATGTATGTATGCATAAAGAGTGCAGGTGAATATTCGTATTACCTATATGTATTACACAGTATGTAGGTAATACATCATGAACCTGAATATAATTTTAGGGTGAGAAGTTGTTGCCTAACACTATACCAACCACTTTTACCTTCATTTCATATTAGTGTGGTGCCTAGCCTAGTAGGTTTGTAGAGGGGTTGTGGTTGTATTAAAAAATATTCACTGTCGACTGTCGGCCTCTGCTGCTTGCCTGGAATATCTGATGTAGGTGTTTTTGTAGGGTAGGGTAGATCACAAGTTTAGATTTTGGTCTTCCCTTCGTACTTCGTATGATTCAACCATCAACTTCTTTTATTCGGTCGTGGGGATAAATGGAATGGCATGGCATGATGGAACCGATGAATGCATCATACATTGTATTCTATTCAGTAGACCGGAGCTTAGGTTACCACTCCCCACCCATACCCCCATTCACTAAATAGCCGAAGGGTAAGAATGACGAGGAAAAGGATAAAGAGGAATCGCATGGGTACCCACCAACTTACCTCTACTACTACCTGTTCTTGTTCTCTTATATCTGAAAGACTTGAATGGAAGATAGTAAATGATTCGACAATTACAGAAGGAATTGCAGGAACGAATTTATGCACTGGCCTTCAACTAACAAGGAAACCACTTTCTTTGTGATTGTAATTACACATCATCTCAAAACGTTTCCATTTCAAATATGTTGCTAGATTAAATGGTGGAAAGCCCACAAGAAATCACCTCCTAAGATAAAATTCGCACCAAAATAAAGGTTCCTTAGATAATGGTAATAAAAATTGAAATTGGATATTGCTTGAGAGTTGAGGGGGCGGACCGGTGCGGTGTAAGGAATGTCCGTGCATCAAAACCGATTTAGGTCAGAATCTCGTACGAAGTGCTCCTCGTAAGCTTTGTCAGACATCATTACCCCTCATTGATCAAGATCAAATGTCAAATATTTTGAAGCATTCCATGAATTCATATTCCAAGCCACTAATACACTACTAGCCACTAGCGTCTGCCAGATGAGGTGTTCCAAGGAAAAGGCAAGAATACCAGTGTAGGCAAATAATTTTCCAACTCTGCCGATTTGACTAAAGTGGCGATTCCACATGGCAGTATACGTCTGCAAATCCGCCTGCGATGAATCCTGCAATTTAGTTTAGTGCCAGTTTCTAATTTGCAGAAACAATTGCAGCTCGCGTGCCGACAGCGACAGTGTTTTGTGGCAGAAGTTGTCGCAGATGTTGTTGCGGCAGGTATTTGCTGCCATATGTGATTGCTCCTGCATATTTTGGCACTAATTCTAATTGCAGAAGAATTGCAGGTCATAAGCTGCCATGTGGAATTGCCACTTAAAAGTGGTCACTACACTTGAGCAAACGTTTTATAGTATTATAGCATGTTTTTGCGAGTTGGATAAGTAGAGTTTGAAGGGGGTCCCTTGTTAGGATTCCTTCTTGACTCTCTAGTCGGTACTTCGTATGTTGGTATATACTTCTTATGCATCTGTCCGTTTTACTTCGATAAGAGGACCTATGTACTGCTTTACCATAAGGAATCACAGGTTGCGCTATCGAAATGAAAAAAGTCCAGCTCAGCTCCGGCTTGAGAAAAGTAGCTTTCGTCAATACAGGATTGAAAATGTCCTCAAGCACTAAATCCAAACCATCAAAACACCAAACATATGAGCCACCGTTTCTACTCTATGAGTAAGAAAAAAACAGGTTCTCATCAGCTAAGGTTCACCAGACCGAATTCCAAATGGGACGCTTTGGTTTCACCACTTTTACTTTTATTTTGTTTCTACTAGAAATCTGGCAGTGCATTTCAATTTTGAGCATCAAGCTTTCCAGTAGTTATTTTTATTTTAACCGATGCGATCACCTAATGTGAGGTTTGCCTGGGTCACGGGTCTATGAAATAAATCGTCGAAGGAATTGGAACACTAGCACATGCCCCCCTGACACTTTTCCACCTTCAACGATTTAACATTAAACAATTTCCGTCGGTAGTTTGTTAGTTATTAGCTTTCGCGGTAGAAAACAGAAAAACAGTAGCCCCGCAAGACGAAATTTCACCACCTCATATTAAGAACCTAATTTGGAGATTTAAAAGAAAACTATACATACATAATATCATGGAACTTACTGTTCGTATTTAGTAGAAATGATAGACACTTTTCAGAGTTCAAACTTGTAAACTGGTACTTTTGCATAACAAGCAAGTACAAGTTCAAATTCGGACTATACGCCTGTTCGAACGGATTTTCTTGCGCATATTTGTGGGTTCGTTCGGTTCGAGGGTTCGTCGCGGAATGAAAATTATTACTCAGTTGAGTAGGACAAAATCTTAATTAATTTGATTTAATACGCTATTCGATTGAAAACGTAAACCGGGGCTGCCATAGTCAGGTTTGACCTATGTATTTCCTCCCCGAGTAATGCTTTTCCCGGGGAACCCGTTTATAATTCAATCATATTAACTAATTAAGCCTGTCGTCTTACAAACTCTTCAGTAGGCGTTCTCCTCAACGTCTCACCGAAATTAGGAAATGTATCAGTAGTCAGGGCAAGGACTAACTGTGTATCAGTCTCGTCGTGTCGTGGTCTCGTGGTCCATAAAACCATCTAATTAGTCCATCATTTTGATTTACGTAACGTAACTATTTATGTAGTTAATCCGAACGTATTGAGGCCATGACCTCTGGGAAATTGAACCCTGCTTGTTTGTTGGGCCCTTCGCCCTTGCTTTTCCATTTCCCGGGTGCCTATATCTCCGACGTTAACCGGACATGCAAACGTGACCTTGACCTATTTAAATACACATTTAACGTCCGCTTTACCCGTAGGCTTTACAGACGTACTTTGTATTTTTCTTTTCGTTCTTGGGTTAC
>JAQGCA010002000.1:0-15183 GCA_034698945.1 Protaphorura quadriocellata
TATGGGCTTTGAAATCTTGGAGACTCAAATTCTGATCAATTGTATCGGTTTTTATTTGTGTGAAGGCTTTGACCATACCTCGTAGGGAAATGGTCAAATTATCTTGGATGTAGCAAGCTGGCCAAGGTTGCAGGTTTTATCCCTCGGGCAGATATGGCTGGGCTTACTGCGTGAAGAGGTTTTCCTCCACTAGCGTTTTCTCCTACTTTTCATGATATCCCTTTCGATAACTTTTGATCCTTCAATTGGTGCAATGTGAGATTGGCAAAAACCATATTGACAAAAAAAAAACTCGAAATACGTGAAGTTGGCAAATCTACATTATCATTCCCATATTCCCAAACTCACTATACGCATCTCACAATCAATACTGTTTCACTCTTCTTCCATATAAGTCATGTCTGACTGTTACGTTAAATATTGGGGTAAGGGTAGGTACCACTATCATTCACTTGTTTGAACCGTGTCGTCGCTAAAATTGCGCTAAGGATAAGCGAAAGAAATAGCAAGTTACGCTTTTATGATGAGAACTGTTCAGAAAATTGACATTGACTTGATTGACTTTATTGATTGATCAAAAAAGTACTCCCGCATGACGATCTGATCATAAGAGCTGTGAACTACGGCACAGATGATCTGCTTACCGATTTCCGTATCCAAATTTTTGTCTAATATAAAATTACCCAGAACCAGGGGAGATAATTTTTGACTTTTCAAGTTTCTTTTGATTTTGAATACGTCCTTCGGCCTTCTCTGACTAAAAATTCTTTTTGCCAAATTATTCATACTTTGCTAGGGTCTTATAAATACGTGTACTGTGAAATAAACTAAAGGTTGTGAGTACGAGTAACTGAACTTAATTTGTAAAGTGTCAACATAATCCATGACAGCCACTTCCCGTCGCTCCCCCTTGTGGAAGGGATTTGCCGCGGGTACAGAGTGCAGTTGGAAATTTTATTTTTTTGGAAATTTTTCATTGTCAGAGATTTGGGTCAAGGAGACTTCATCCTATTATGCAGCTTAGACTGCACTTCCATTTAATCAAGGTCTGTCTTGATTTTGGTACGGCTCATTAGGCGATTTATTTGAAGTTTTAAGTTAATTTCGCAGATCCGCAGCCATGTCCGGATATTTCTCACAATTTGCTTTACTTGAATTGTAAAATGTGAATGCTACGAAACTGTCTAATGTTGGTGAGTCGACAGAATTTATTGCTTTGGGTAAGCTGTTCCATGGCTTCATTACTGTATAAATATTTGTAAGTCTCTCAGTTTCCGGAGTTGACTGGTCGTGGCCCTCAAGAAGTTTGGCCTAAATGGGTGCGTTTGTCTGACTAGAACTATGACAGGTTAGTCACACATAAATCAGAGCATTGATGTGGGAAACGACTACGACCAAAGACCAAGCCAAACAATATTGGTCCAGACCTGACTCACAAGGGAACAAGTCACTTCAAAGTGTCAACCACCCTACCATGGTGAAGAGAACTCTGACTGAATCTGACTCATTAGGACGGAGTCTACCCCATATTTCCCATAGAACGTCTGGGAATTTTGTTTTCGCTCGTCTTTCAAGACAAATGAGCATCTTGGGTGAATTCAGACATGAAACTTAGCCCGAGTAAGTCTAAAGTGAGTGTGTCTTCGCCTCTGCTTTCTATTATCTCTTGAGGAAAATCCGCGTCCCATGGTCGGAAATGTATTTCTATTCGATTCTACACTTTGGCCAGAGTATCAAAATAGTAACATAGTGTCAATTTTACTCTTGCTTTCTCCAAATGGAAGTTGGAACTTGTAGAGTCCAGGATGAAGAGGAGACGGAATTATTTAATTTCCTGTGTGCTCGCTCCGCACACAATTCAGTTTTTGGACAAGGAGAAGTCAAAGTGCTTCGGTCTCTTTGAAATTCAAGAGAGCAAAGACGACCAACTGCCCGTAATATTTACTTACCGGTTTCTTACTTACATCCAATAAAATTCAACCGACTGGTTTTTATTGAAAATTCTCGCTTGTATGACGTCAAACACTCAACCAGGCACTACACATATTTGTATTTTCGAGTCATACATTAGCATACAGATTCCTGGCCGTACATTGCAAATAAATTTTTAATAAATTCAACCACCAGGACATTTTGTTTTGCTTACGGCAGTTCACACTTCTTGAAAACAAAGTAAGTGAACCGAATTTACACATTTAGGTTGAATATGTTCCCACTTTAGACCAGATTTAAGGCCTCACTCACGTGACCTTACCTCCCTACGTTTTTACCCGGAAGTTGAACCAATTCAACTTGGAAATCGACGTGAGAAGGAAGCGATGTATAAAAGTTTTTCTGGAGCGGAAATATATTAAGAATAAGAAAAATATACGGAAGTGGATATTAAACCAGACATTTGCAGTGTAATGACTATTTAAATTCCTTAGTTGCTACTGAACGCCACTTTACAATCACTGTAGAACTGATTCAATCAAAATCCGCGCTTGAAGTCGAGGAGAAAGTATGACATACTTTCACTTTACTTTCTCATATTCTATTTCTTTCTGTACAATACCTAGGGGTGCTGGATTTCCAAAGAATAGTACGTAGTTGAAGTTTTTACATTATTTTTTATTCGAAAAGGTGCAGTAGGAAGCAGAGGGGTCATATTGTGGTTGTCGTTGGTCATAGCCATAATACACCGCCCATTGTTATAAACAAGAAAGAAAACTTTGTTGCGGTGGAATGCGGACGACAATATTATGACAATACTGAAGGGATGTAAACTATGCAGTGCATTGCACTTGTTTATTTAATACCTGGAAAAACTGCGTAAGGCAATCATTTCCAGGATTCATTTAGTCTGCCCATAACCTTGAATAGGTGCCCTTACCCCAGAAGAGCCTTATAAAACAACATAGCCTATTTCTCCTTCCTTCGTAATGTGACGAGTATTATTAGATACAGGTTCTTCTGTTGGGTTTCAAGGAAAAAGAATCTCCAACATATTTTTTTCTTTTCTGAAGTAGTTGAATTTTATTTTTATTCGTGATGGCCCTTCAAACGTGGATGTGTTTTCTCATTTCCTTCCACACAATATTCCCATTTTCGACATTTCACATAAACTGTATGCCAAAGTGCGCTTCAGAAAGTACATACAAGAGCTCTCTGTACATGTTCAAACTACTTCTTCCGAAAACTTCTCATTCACTGACCCATCTGTCAGTCGCATTATGTGGAAAAAAGAAGAGGAGGTGCCACCGGAAAGGATTGAATGGAGTGGAACTCCTCAATCATCACTCCAAAATTCCAACAGCATTGTGAAAATCTTGGAATTTCAAATCCAAAAAAGTGGCTGACAGAAGGGGAATATTACATTAACGGATTTTATTTCCATCGCAAAAATACAGTCCTGACGAGGAAACCACTTTTCACGTAAATACAAAATGGGCTCTCAGAAACCAATCCAACATGGTACGATATATTGAATATCTCAAGGTTGGAGACGCCCGATGGATTTGTAGCCTTCATCGCTAAAAAGTTTTGAAACATTCTCTCTTGGGCATTTGAAATGAATAATTCTAATCTTTCAGTCTAATCTGATTTTTACGTGAGCAGTAGCCATACATTCCTTGTGACCCAGCTCTGTGTGTAGCCAAATTGGTTTACTTTAAATGAGATTGTGCAAAAAGTCTCCTTTGTGCAGAAAAAACGTGGGGAATATTTCTAGAAACGTAAAGGAATGTTGACTTAGGACTGATATAAAAATATGGGTATATAAATCCGACAGTTCGGACGATTTTCTGGTATCATCCTTGCTGATGTATGGGAACACAAAAAACCATTTAGAATTCAACACACGAGCATATTATATGTGCTGTGAGGCAATAATGCAGTGTATAGGAAACGGAACACAAAATACATTCAATTGGCAAGCGTGGGCGGTAAAGAAAAGTCAAATTCATAGATTTCCTGGCATACCTATGCACGTCGAAGGAAGTGTATTGATATTGAGACAGCCATTAGGAACTGATCGTTAAGTAAATATTTTTTATTTGGCTTGACATAACTACTTGCGTATTCCATTTTATTGCGTCCTGAATTCTAGCCCAATTTTACATTTGCATATTATAGCATTTGGAAGTATTGACAAATATCAAGTACACGTGTTCCACTAAAACATTACCTGCATAGTAAGACCACCTTATTCAAAGACCGTATCTCAAAATCCAAAATTTTCGGTGTGAAGCAAATTATTCATATCTCTCTGTTTGTTCGTCAGACCCAGCTGATGCAACCGAAAACTACATACAGCTAGGGTTAATTTGGGAGTAAATAGACTAGCTGCTACTTTCACAGCAATAATATCAGGATATTCTCAAAATTCATTTTCATAAACGGATGAGCCGATAGAACATATTCCTGAGATGCCCATCTTTAAGACACCTTGAGAATAAGTTATCCGACATTAATAATCTCTTGTGGAAATTAATTAATTAAAGTTTAAAGTTATGTAAAGCTCAATTTGAGATTATTTCTTTTGGCTGCGGTCTGAATCTTCAAGATCGGTAGAATAGTAATTAATTGTTCTATGAACAGGTGTACTGAACAATTAATTCAAGTTTAATTTTGATTTAATTTGAAATTGCTATTTCACAGAAATGATTCCCAAGATTAGGCGCTTTACGTACATAACAAGGCTTCCGTCATTTTCGTAGAAGTTTCCATACCACTGCAATGCAGGGAGCACAGAAGATGGACTTTCTCTGGCGTCCTCGGAACTTGCCTTGTAAATTGAGCTAATATTAATCTGAATTCTCATGGAAATTGATCGAAGAAAGCAGCTCGTGTCGTATTATAATGTATTATAAAACCATACAAGGTAAAAGCCAGGCTACCAGAGTTTGGTCCTATGAATGGCTTAAGTAACGAATGGTTCAACCATAAATATCACTCATTTGCACACACTCGTTTGAAACTCCATGGCTTGAAGGTTTAAAAGGCTGGAGGAGCTTGGAGCTTCTGAAAATCCAGTCATGGATGAAATCGAGTAATCAAATCAAATGGAAAGCACAACATCAAGCTCTTACAATAATAATCGCTAAAGTTATTTATGCACTCACTCAATCCTTGAATTCTATAGTTGTGTGTGTCCTAAATTTCCAGAGTAAACCATGCCTTATTTAGTTCACAACACATTCCCATAACTTACTACGGTGGCTAAACTTTCTGTTTTAACTTCATAAAAATGATTTTAGAGTCAAAGTCTCATTTCATGGCTCTATGAGTTCAACGCTCGAGGAATGGGAAGTGAAACTTACCTCCGTAAATTTGTCTAATAAATACTAACCCTTTGACACGGTTCCTCGACAATTGAACAGCCGGTGGTGTGGCCCTAATGCGGCCATTCGAGGATACTACTATGAACATTGCTAATTTATAAACGTAATTATTAATCAGTCGTGATCGGGAAGGGGAAATTGGATAATCAGTCATCAGTGTGGATCAATATTATTTTAACTAAAGTTATTTTATGAATTAATTATTTGTTTTGTGTCAAAGTCAGTATAAAAGAACTGGTTGACAAAATCTGGGTGTTTCGCATGGAATTTAATCCCACCCGAGGTGTCGATCGTTATTTTTAAGTGGCACAAAAATTAGTAGCCATAGTCTAATTGTGAATAAAAATAATTCACCTGAAATGTTTTGTTTGTAATGTGATAACGACTCCACTGGTTCACTGAAAACCAATAAATTCGAACTACGACTTACACAGGAGTCACAGGCATCAATTTCTTTTTATTAAATTTGGTATTCTTGTGTTGGCTCACTTCGTATATTTTCCAAATAAAGAAATTAATTATAAGTGAAGCGGTCGTGGAAGTGAGTTCCATCAGACTAATGAACGTTGAATTTTCCATACTACTATGATTTGAGTTCGAGTATTCTATTCATTTCTATAAGATGGTGGTTTTTGTTAAACTTATCTTATACAGAAAATGCGGCCCATCTGATTCGTGAAATATTGATAATACATGAAATTATATTCTGCAATCCGTGCACAGGGCCTAAAATTTCCGAATAGATTGATTATAAATTAGACCGGATATAATTTCCTTTTCAATCTTGTTATATAGGTTTTTAGTTCAGAATTTTCTATTAACATTGAAAACATAAATCGATAGCCGCAGGCTGAACTACCAATATTTTTGATATTACGTACGAATGAATTTAGCTAGTTTTACAACAGTAAGTTGATTCTAAAAGTTTGGCTAAACAAAAATAGCTTTTGCACTAATTCTTGCAACATAACAATGCATTGATAACACCATTAAACGATTTTCTTTCCTAGATTGTTTCAGCTTGATTTTGCTTCCGACTAATTTATTCATAAGAACAGCCAGTGTGTAATTTTTTTGACTAATCGTGTAATGAATGCATTGTATGCGATGCTCTATTTATGTGTTGGAGTTTCCTTTACTTTTAAAAAATTGTTGCGGAAACGTTTGCAAAAAGCAGGCCTTTAGTGCTCAACTTATGAATGAGGCACTTACACGGAATTTTAATCACACATTTTAAGCCAATGAGTGGACACTTTCGATTTTATATAGAATTCTTAGCCTACCTTTGACTAAGCTTTGGTGGTCAGAATAGCATTCCATTGTTATGCTAAACAAGCAGAATAATATTTTTCACTGGAAGTTGAACTGTAGGACGTGACATTATAAGCCTGGACGAAATGGGTTTAATTATTTTGCAAGCTTTGTTATTTCGCAGCACTATATTTAACTGGGTCTGTTTAATGTCTTTTGTCTAATGCACGATGCTGGCTTTTTGCCACTCGCACTCATTAAGCGATTGAAAGAGTGAAGTGAAACATCTACGAGAGAAATATACAACGTCAATTTTGAGTCCGACTCTCCAATACGTATAGTTAGTGAATAATAAATCTGATTTGCTTTGCACAGTCGTCTAATCTTCTAATTTGGTTTGGAGACAGTTGCCGGAGTCACGAAGTCACACCAAAATGCATCCTGCCTTTGGTTTCTCGCTACGGAAAGCCAGCTTTACGGTGGCACTCCTTGACATTGTTAGTATAAATTTTAAACTCAATTTTCATCCGAGTCAAATAACACAGAAAGATTTCTCCAAAAATCCTATTTCCTCAACATGTTAGCCCATCCTCCCCTTTGCACTTGAGGAAGCGGTTTAGTTAGATTCTTGTCCGTTAGTTAGTTGACTAGACCTTAAATATTTTTGCACGATTTTAAGTTGAAACAGTATGTATTCATTCTAACCAGAATATTTTGTGGAACACAACTTATGGTTAAGTACATGGTCTTCTTGAAATGAACTATGGAAACCTAGGGCTAAACTGGTGAGACAGAGTTAGTTAGCTGATACAGCGATTTTGAAGGTGAACAGTTTCGAAATTCAAAGAGAAGTCATATTTTAAAGATGATTTGAATTTAAAGAAACAATGATTCAGAGAGATAGTAGACTTGAGAACTAACCATATTTTAATGTGGTTACTTAACGAATTTCGACAAAAAACGCAAATTATCCGCCTTCGTGAAGTTGTAGTGTACCAGCAACAAACCCTTTTCCAGAAACTGTATCCAGGATTTTAATTCAATGTAGCAAAATGAAAAAAATTAGTGGTAATAGCTCTCAACTGGCTTTGACTCGAAGAGTGTCTAAAACGATTGGCAGGTGTTTCAAACAATTGCATGACATAAAATGTAACAGGAGTGTCTACACAGTTGAAAGACCCTGTGTGCAGACTTCTGGTTCAAAATATAATTCGATCAAGAAACAGAAGTACTTCCGTGCCCCGGAAAGTACTTAGCATTTGAAAGTTTGTCGACAATTGATTGTCTACTGCTAACATTTACACAACTCACGATTTGCCAAATTAATTGTCGTATTCTTAAAATTAGTATAATAATTCAGTAGCAGTTAACAGTAACAGGAATTTTACATACAGCGCATTTGACTGTTATCTCCCTCATTTCATTGCTAGTTTTCGAAACTTGAGAAACAATTCTTCTACTTTTAGAACGTTTCTCATTCAAAATATATAAATTGAGTAAAATTCGTTTATTACAAATCTTCAACCACATTAAACAGAGAGTTGACCTAAAGTTTGATGGAAACGTGCGTATACTCAGTATGAAAATAAGAAATTATGCACAATCGTTACCAGAAGTTGGTCTGCTTTTTCATAATTACATTTAGAATTTGTGTCAACAAAGTTACACCATTTTTACGATGTGACTCTGAGTTTGGCGATTTGAGACTCTGACTTAGTAATGTAAAATCCAATGGATTCAGTTTATGGTTGCTGTCACTGCAAATAATAGCATTATAGTTCACCAACGAGAACATTTTCGGGTTTAATGGAATGAGATGTAGTAGTTCATTCACACCATGCATAGGCAATCTCATTGTCCGTTGGCATTAGAGTGCAATGCAGTCACTCAGTCATTGTGCATTAAATATGAATTCCACTCAACACCATTTCAAACAACACATGACACATACACTCTACAATCTTGTGAGGCAGTTTCGGATTGGGCCGGAAAAATAGGTTCACCGATCCGACTAATCGGATTATATTTAGACGTTGATGATATCGTATGACTCCAAATTCTGTTCGACAAATCTAACGATATTGTGGTGGCTATCAGCATTCATTCTGTTGCCTGGGATAGGTTTCCCATCTACCCCTCTCCAGCATGACCAAATTGATTTGAATTAACTATAATCTGGCTATCATTCAACTAATGCTTGGGAAGTTATGTTCAGTTCAATTAAGAACGTATGGGAGGATTCAATTCGACAAAAAAAAGTTAACGAAGTTTCCGAATTATCCTCCATTCATAAGGATTTATTGACTACAATTCTCTAAATATTTGTTCCAAGTCGGAACCGATCCAATTTAGAAGTTACTTCCATTTGTCGCGCACACTTTCGTTTCATTTGTAGTGCACTGAAATTATTATTCTGCTTACCGCATTGTAACTCCATGGACGCGACCCAGGGTGAGTTTGGCAGTGTTGATGATGCAAAATATTGATTATGTGATTACATCCATAGATTATTGCTGCTGTCTGTGCAATATTTTATATTCTTGGTCTGACGGCTGTCGACGATTACACGGATGAGGATGAAATCCAAAGGCTCCAGTCAAACTTCCGGATTCCTTTTGTGGACCCAAACGTACCTCACGACTTGGAAGATACGGGTGAGCTTTTTCCCCGACAGACAGGCAGTTTCTGTCAAATCCCCGATCTCTCAGATATGTAGCATAACAATAATAAAATATCGTATTTCTATTTCTGGAACTAAAAATGTACTGGAAAGCGCGGGCGTAACATGGTTTTTGCTGCAGACAATGAATATCAGAATATGTACATATTTCAGTTGGAGCCTTGAAAGCTATTTTTTCCGTCGGTCTCGTGTCTTGTCTATTCATGCTCGGATTTGGTGCTCTACTTTTTGTCGGTGTCCGAAAAGTGAGTAAACATTTAAACAAATCTCAAATTATTTGGCTGATTATACATTGGCTAGACAGTTGTACACATGCATCTGCGGTGAGATTCTCTTGATATTAATACAAATGTGCACGATTATATGAGACCAAACTTTTTATCCACTTGAGTCTTCTTCTCTTGACGAGACGAATCCTGATATTCTCACGCAATTTAATCAAAAGTTTTTCTTTCCAGAAAAAGGCTTGTGTTGTAAGACTTGCATTCGCAGTTAGACAAGGTCAAAACACGTTGGCAAGAATATGAATTTTAAAAACTGTACATAAAAATAAACAATACATACTCTGTCCGACTAAAGCTGGATTAACGTAAAACTGAATTATAGTTTCCAGGTTTAAACCTCCGAACCGAAATAACGAAAACCTAGTTATTCGTTTAGTAAGTTCGGCTACTTTCTCCGGAGAAAGTAGGAGGAAAAGCAAACCCCAAAATACTCGATTTGCGATTGCAACTCACTGAGCCTTACCAAGAATAAGCCCGAGGTATTTAGTAAAAGATTTACGGAAATAATTATTTGGAGCTTTAAGTAAGTCACAAACGCGGTCGTACACTATATTATGTCTACTTCTTCGTTCTCGGGAACCCCGCTGTGGCAGAATCACTTCCGGCGGAGTACAATTGCACAGAAAATATATTAGACGAAATGATTGTAGAGGACGAATTTTTTAGGGCGAAAGAGTTCATTTAGAAAGAACGTTTCAGAATGCCTACACATTGAACGTGCCATTATAGCTGGGCCAAAATATGAGCTTCCACATAAGTGATGATGGTGTGAGGTTCTGTCAAAAATATACCTCGAATGTAGACAGGAGAGATACTCGGCTACCTAACTGATTAACAGATTTTGGTAGCACCAACTTTAGTGGTAATTTCTTTAGCAGAATCGAGTTCTCATAATAATTCTCGATGCGGAAGGTATTAATTTTAATGGGGGATTTTGTATAAGTGATTTCATTGCACGGAACATTCATATCAAGAATTTTCTAAACCTTTTGTACAGCACGGATTTTCACAGCAGGAGACTGCAGTTGTGAAACCCGTAAGAAATATCATGCCAAGAACATTTAATATGACTTTCAACTGAGAGGGATTTTCATGGCAAGGAAATTTTCAAATCAAGTAATTGATTGTCTTGGCACATTTTATGCCAGAATTTAAAGAAAACCCTTCAGAAACTTTCACAACTTCGTCCTGTCAGTTTATTTTGGTACGATAGTCAAATTCAATTTAACAAATAAGTCAATTAGAAGAAACGAAACGCAGAGACATTGCGATGAAATAATAGAAACACGTGCTCGTCAGTCGACCAGTCATTACTCCGTCAATAATTCATTATGTAAATTAATTAATAAAGATAAACGTTACAGAGCAGTATAGTGTTGTTGCCTTTTTGCTATTACTCAGCAATAATAGGGACCTTTAACAACAAGTGATTTATCAGATTGGTGTAACGAAGAAGTACACTTTTGTATCTTATTGAGATCATCAATACGCATTGCAGGAAGTATGTACGCGGTAGACGCCCACAAATCTGACCTTTAACCCGATTTACCGACCAAAGTTTAAAAGACAAATAATGGTGAAAAACTTTTCTCAGAACTTTTGCCTGCTTTCCCACGCTGTGCCCCTTTGCGAAATAAGCGATTGCAGTCTAGAAAGTAATATCTGGAAAGAAATCAAACACTTAATTTCATCAATTTGCTTTCCTTCCTGTAGGGAAACCAAAAGTACATCAAGATATGGATCATATTTGAAGTCCTCATGATCGCGATGGCTGTCCTTTACGTCCTCGCAGTTATTATCCAGGGAACGACGACTATGGGTGGATTTGTCTCGGATGTGTTTAGTATTCTCACTCACTCTTATTTCTGTTGGATTGTCTATTCTCATTTTCTAGAAAATCGGGAAGAACAATTGCTAACTATGACACCGTCCATAGCTCACACAAAGGAAAGAATTGACATTACTACCTTCCCACTGTAACAGTGCGAATATTTAATTAAAGGGAAGTGAATTAAACATTTATTTGCCAAATTATTATGGTCATTCGAAATCGTACAGTCAAGTTTATTCAATTTTCACGTGTCTGCTGTTCTGGCCAAATATCTCACTTCCGAGTATAAGCTTGCAATGCAATTGTGAGGCTAAAATAGCACTCAATTTAATGACATTAGTATGGTCTGCAGCTCATTGAATGAGTCCATCAATTACCCTAATCAAGCACAATACTTTAATTTAATACTCCGCAGAATAATAAAGTGTAACACAGGGTGGTCCATATTTAACTACGTACAGTCAAACAAAATATAGACTTCGAGATAAGAATTTTGCTATTAGTATTTCTTCCGTATGCTAATTTTCATAAAAAAACAAATTTATCCCTTACGTATGTATAAAAGCGGTTTCTCAAGCTTCCAAAAAAATATTGCAAATAATTGACAGAGATTACAATGTGTGACACAATTTTTTTAATTCATTTTCAGCAACTTACTCAAATTAAAATCTTTGTACTATCGTTGGCTGCTGCTGCGTTCAAATTTTTTTTGGCACATTATACCATTATAAACCGGAAAAGGTCATTCATCATGTGGGTGCAAATGGGTGATAATGCGAGGGATTGTGATCTACCCTGTAGGTAGATTAGCTTTACGTCATGAACTGCTGTGACAATTTGAAAACAGGATGTGCGTGCATGATACAAAACTTGTAATCAATCATTTCTGGATTTTTCTAATACAAAAACCAACAACCATATGAATAAAAAAAATGTTATAACGCACATTTGGAGTTGCGAATTATATACTTGGAAACAGCACCCTCACGACATCGGTAAAATGCAATATGATTCGAGAGGAAAGTTCAATGATAATTTATCCACCTTGATCCGATGACCCATTTAACAGAGAGACGTCATAAAAAAAACTTTCATATTTTTGTTTACGGCTTTCCTATTCAGAAATTAAATTGTTAACTTTTCAACTATTCCTAACTCGTATTTAAGTTCACTATATATTTTATTTCGACTTGTTAAAGTATAAACTCACAAAAAATTATTGCTGAATTCAATGGAGAGTGCTCAGACGACATTTCGGTACAAAAGAGTTTTCAATCAAGCTTTTGGAAAACAATTGCTTTCTTCATAAAAATTTGTTCTGTGGTGGCATGTAATGATAATTGGAAAGGAACACAGAATTTGATAAGTTTAGACCTTTCCTATCTGAAATTATGGATGACAATTTCTCGAAACTTATGTATATGTTAGTCAATGTATTCTGTAATTTGACTATAATTTTACAGGCAAATTAAATTATTTGCAAGGTTATTTGAATTTTCTCGAAACAAGTCATGCATTATGACTCGCATTTCAGAACTCAATTTTAATGGTCATGCGTTTGTGAGTTTGAGATTTTGAGAGACAAACGTTCAAAGCGAATAAAAACTGTCAGAAGTTAAACGAATTGAGAAGCTGCGGGAGTAATAGAAATCGTCGGAAAGCTAAAGTTTTAAAGTGAAGTAAAATTTGGAAATCAGCAAAATAAAAGGTAGAGAATGCCTTGGTTTGGCTCGGTTAGGAGCTTTTTTAGGAGTTTGCTACGTCGACAAGGTAAGGATATTAAATAATATATATGCTTGCTTCGCATAAATAAATTATTCTTATCAAAACGAGATCCTCCAAAAAATGACGGATATTTTCTTCCTCACTAAGGCGCACGGCCAGCTAGTTAAGTTCTTTTATTATGGTCAAGAATTTCAAAAACAGTTGGCAATATAATATACAGTCCCCTTGCACCTTATTCTGTATGTTAGTTTTAAGAAATTATTTAGGTTAGGCCTGATTTGACATGACATTGAAATACATATTCTTTACGACTGTTTAGACAATAGGGTACGACCCTCACCGGAAGAAGAGCTTATGCCAAACGCTGAGCGGAAAGAAATTATGGAATGGATAACACAAATGAAAGAGGAATCCAGAAATCGGATGAGTTTAAAAGAAATGAAGAAATTGCAGATAAAAAAGTATAAAATGAAGAGAGAGGAAATGATGAAGATGACAAAAAGTAAAGAAGAAGGAGAATACAACAATGACGATGACAAATTAATTGAGAATACTAGTGGAAAGAGTTTACAAGAATTGAGAAAATGGCAGATAGAGACGGATAAAATGATGAGAGGGGAAATTATGGTGACAAAACGTAAAGAAGGACACACCCATGATGATGACGAATTGAAAAGGGAATCTCGACTTGCAAAAATAAAGACAGGTCAGTCAGCTTACTTTGAAATTAGAGAATGATGCGGAATCATATGTATGTGACTTGTTAGAATTAATTCACGTTAACTTTTGAAATGTTGTGCAAACAGGAAAATATTGTCTTGAAGAAAGCGATTCCGACCCAGAGATGACTGGTAGGTGTCACATGATTAGTAGCTATCTGCAATATGAACGCGAAAATCACAGTCAAATTGAAAGATCGGACATTGGAAATGGGTCAAGCGAGGAGAAAGAAATTGGAAAAAACAATGACGACACTCATTTGGATGTTTCCTCAAAACTCGACCGCAATGAAAGTTCACAAGAAGACGTGGAAAGCACGAGTGAGGGACACCCGGTTTTGGACAAGGACAAAGATAAGACAGGTGGCGAGGGTGAAGATGAAAATACGACACAGGATGACATTGATGAGGGGAAAGAAGAAAGGTCACGTGGTCAAGACTGTGAAGAACAGTCATCTCTTCAATCCGAAGACAATGACTCAGAATCGGGTCATGATTTAATTACCCGGAAAAATAATTCAAGTGCGGACTTGGAAGATCAGGATTCGGAAGAGCGCATTGATATATGGATGCCCAGAAGTTCTGCGACAACCTTCAGGAGAAAGGTCGGGGTCGGCGTCGGATCTCCAAAGAATCGTTCTTCCAGGAAGAACCCCCTGACCTGAGTTCCGGAAAAGGTCAAGAACAAGGAGCTGATCTTTCGGTTCACTTTGCCGAAACCATCGAAATCTACGTCTACGACATAACTCCGACAAGAAGTTATGAAAGGGTTGGAACATCCAGCATGAGTGTTTCAGGAACGGACTGTCCCCGAACAGAGAATTGGGCCAAAGTTTTCAGTTCAAATTCTGAAGATGAGACTAAACAATCCTCAAAAACAATTGAGCTAGATGGAAAGCCTCCAAGCAGCCAGGTCGAGGTCACCTCTAGTGACGAAGATAAGGACCTCAAAGTCGAACAGTGCTCCGAAGAAGAGAAGACTGCGCAAGGAAATAAACGGCATTTGAAGTCACCTGGTCTCCGGACCGGATGTTGATAAAATGGAGAAGGACAAACGGAAGTCTAAAGGGTTAGTTCATATTATTTTTAATAATTCTTTTTGCATGAAATATAATTTTAATTCTGATTTTAGATTTCTAAGGAGAAGCTTCGAATGGATTGACAGGAAAATTCCAAAGAAGAATAAGAAGAAGAAGAAAGCCTACATTCATTTGGGAGGTGGAGTTTATGTACCGTCCGCAGATGGTTGGAATGGGCAACCAAAGAAACGTAAGACACATTAGATTTATTTATTTATTTATTTATTGTCAAAGTACAACACCCTACACTAGGTCATTAGGTTGACTCTTAATACTAAGTAAAATGAAATTGA
>JAQGCA010002001.1:0-15171 GCA_034698945.1 Protaphorura quadriocellata
GGGCGGAGACATGCACTTTGTTGAATTGAATTGAAAGATTGCGTCTCGGGAATAAGACAAAGTTGGGTTCCATTGTGAATTTGGAAGCTATTTCAAGAAATGAACTCAAACAAATGAGATTTCCTCCGAGTCAGTCAAAGATTGCGAGCTGGGATTAAAAGTGTACACGAAGGCGAAAGGTGCCAAAAATATTTTTTTCAATCAACGCAGTGCCTCCTTGGGCAGATTTAGCCACAGATTGAGATTACGCACACAATTTTTCTAAGTATTTTGGATTAGAATGAACCATTTATTTTAGGGCGTCATTTACAGGGTGTATCAAATGTACATACGCCTGAAGGCTTAACTTTGACATTTTCTTCAACTTCGGGACACCCTATAAATTTTCCTGAAATGACACACCTTTAGCTACCTGACTTAACTAAGGATTCAAATTCTTATGTTTGCCTTGGGCACAACATGAACAAGAACATAACATGAGCTATAAAAATATTTGTCTGTAATTTGGTCATTTTTTCTTTGTTGACGTGCACAGAAGGATCCTATTTAACATACTCGGAGTAATTTTCCGGTTCATCGTAGATAATAAACGTTTCTTCCATTGCAATGCAATGCATTGAAAACAAAAATTCCTTTGCGTTTCTTCGTTATTGCATTTTTTCTTGTTCTTACGTACACAGTCGAATTCCTCTTCTGACTCAATTGTCCAAAATAACTTGACAACGTTTTTTTACTAGGTAAGCTCATACTGCCCAATCATACAAAATCCGGTTTGTCAATTCAAAACTGGTCACCATGTGCTTATGGAGACCTGTTTTGTATAGACAGTATGAGCTTACCTAATAGGAATGTTGTTATATCATTGCCTTACTGATAACAACGCGATTACCTCACCTCAAAACAACATCAGATTTGGTGGATAACGACTTTGACTATTTTTTTTAAATCCTTTGGAATGTTTTTTGGTCATTTTTTTTTGTATTTATTTATGTATTCTTGAACATGAACATGAACATTCAGGGTGCGAGCACGCACACGTACGCACAATTTAAACCAAGTCATTTCCATCAAACGCACCTTTTCTTTGTTCTCTTTTTTAATGAATTTAATTTGAACGTGAGACTCTATCGTATCCCACTAACCAAAATAATTAGACAACTGTCCAACTAGGTAAGTTCATATAGTCTAAACAAAAAAATGAAGGAGGATTTCGCAAAATTTGAATCGGGAGAGACAGCGGAGCGTCATTTTCGATTTTATTTATTTAAATATAGTATGATCTTAACTAGTAGAAAACGTAGTCGAGTAATTTCGGTCATTTATGAAGGCAAAATATAAATGTTTGAGAAAAAAAATACTAAAAATACATTAATTTCTGCCTAGTTTCACCGTTTAATTGAGTGGAAAAATTAAGCTTTGCTTGTAAAGGATGGATGCGTGAGATCAAATAAATAGTTAATTAAAGGGTGAGTGAGATTCCTTGATTACATAATCCGATAGTAAACCACGAATTCTTGGAAATATGCCAAGAGTAACGCCTACTCCGTTTTTATCCCCGCGGTTCGTTGGGCGGTAATTCTGTGTAGTCAGGGCCAGGGCCGGGCAGACAGGTGCTTTCTGAAAAGACATCACATCCGACGGATAAGAACTAAAAAATAAGGACGCTGCGCTGGAACGCTGAAACGCTTTTGATAGGTCATCATACTTTGTTTCATTTCCATTCATGTCATTATTACGTACAATTCCCGTGAAGTCTATTTCACGGTTCGTTGGATTTGTCTTCTTTTGTGTCGAATCTTCTAAATTTGGATTTACATTCATTACGTTTACCTTGTGGACAAAGACAATTAGTTTAGTTTAGTTCACAAGGGATGTTCCTTCCCTAATTATCCTAATTTAGAAATAATCCAAAGAAACAATTTAGTAATTTCACAGAAAATCATTTGGCGTGTTTGAAATGTATGAAATTATAGGGATTTTTTTTTTGCAAACATAATTTAATTTCATTCAGCTGAAATTTTTTTGAAAGGAAATAAATTCCTGAATAATTCCTCACTTATTGTTTGTCATTGACTGGTTGGAATTTAATTACAACACATTTAAACGTCACGTTCACATCTCAAGTCTGACCAAAACCGGCTTCTCATTTTTTTATTGACTGAACGAAGGAACATAAGAAAAATCCACTTTGTCCGCTCCGGTCCCTTTGTTCAAATTGAGTTTAAACTTTGTTTGGAATTTTAACTGCACAAACTCGTTTTCATGAAGATGAAGATAAAGTCCAAGTTTGGTTTCTCCACCTGTTGCAGTTTTTGCAGTGGTCATTATTTAGCAAAAACCTCACATGCAAAAATTCACTTTCTGAATTGATGATGACGATTCACCTTGAACTTTAGAAAACCGGATTCATATCCGTCCATATGGCTATATGGCTGTAATGTTGTGCAATCTGCACGCACGGTACGGTTGCATGACTTGTAATCAACATGCTAAAAATTCTAATCAGTACTCAGAAATCAGTGACAGGAACATTATTATGAACATCTAGCACCCGGCGTCCATTTGAATCCTTCATGAACAAAGAAAATCTGTCTTCCCGTCAATGAAATCCTCATAGGATTAGTTTTGTAATTAACCCTTGGGTGACTGGTGGACGGAACAGGTGCAGGTCTGCGTATACGTTTAGGGTAATTTACGAGGAACAGGTGACAGGTGGAACAAGCCGGTTTTCATTACAACTTTTTTTTGAAAAACTGTTTTCAAACCGGATAATCAGTCATTTTTATAATAGATATTTGGTATTCGGATCGAATGTGGTTATTATAGTGTCAGTTTCTACGTATTTCGTTTGGTTCCAATCGTAACTGACATGTTCGGCACGGATTTGGGTGCAATTTTGTAAGTTCGAATATATTCGGGTTATTTCGGAAGTGTTCGGCACAGATTGGGGTGTAATTTTGTAAGTTCGGATGTATTCGGGTTATTTCGGGGCAGGGATTTCCGGGTGTAATTTTGTAAGTTCGGATGTATTTGGGTTATTTCGAACGTGTCCGACAGGGATTAGGTTGCAATTTCGTGAGTTCGAATGTAGTCGCATTTCGGCATGTATTGGGGTACAATTTTGTACTTTCGAATGATAGTCGGATTGTTTCGGCCGTATTCGGCACGGATCGAGTGTAATTTGTGTAATTCGTAGCAGTACTCGCCTTGTGTCGGCACGGACCATGGTGCATTCGGCTCGTTTCGGATGTGCTCGGTATGATTGAAGTGTACTTGTGCCTGATACAATGTAAACTGTTTCGGACATTTTCGGAACGGATTAGGTTGTAAAAATTAAGTTCGAATTTTGCTCGATTTGTTTCGGATATGTTCGGCAAGAAACGGAGTTCGAATGTAAATGGGCTCTTTCTTACATGATCGGAAGTCCAGAATCTAAATCTGTTGATTACTGGACACATAATTAAATATCTTAAGACTGAAAAGGCTAATTAACTAATTGGTGTATTTTTATTTTGTATTGTTTACAGATCGTGGTAGATGCAAAGCCGGAGCAGCCATTTTTCGTTCTCGGACGTGGATGGTCATCATGTTCGCCTGTAGAAACCGAAAAGATGTTCCACCTCCCTTGCACACCCCTAGAGGTCGGAGATGTTTGTATTACAATCTCGAAACAAAAACAACAACCTCAGCAACCGAGTAGTCCAACAGTCAAATCTAAGAATTTGTCGATTCTTTCATCACCAAAGAATGGGTCAGCGAGACCAACAGCAGGAGGGACAAGACTCACAGTACCCAAAAATGGTGCCGTTATTCCCAGAATGATAAAAACAGCGGTCCGGAAAGTAACCCCAAAATCATTAGAAGTCGCCCAAGCCATGCTCCCACCCCCTTGTCCTCTCACCCCTAAGACAATTTCAAAAATCTCGGCAGTCGTCGACGAGAAGGTCAAAGTAGTCACCGATGACCCTACGCCATCTGTTAGGCCAACAACTCCAAAGAAAAGAAGGTGGTCCGCCCCTGAAGTCCTTACGGATGAGGATAGTGGTGAAGAAAACAAAGGAGAAGACTGCGAGGCCGAGGTAGTGGAGCAACCGGTTAAGACGGAATCCGCCGTTGTGACTCCAGCACCAATCACAGTTTAGACCAGATGGCGCTCGCTTGACGATTTATTCCTTAAGTGTTTTTGTTTCTGCCATAGATGGCGCTTGTTGGTTTATTCATTTTTCCTAAGTAGTTTCGTTCTTTGTTCATTGCGTAACTATGCGCCATTTTTGAAAAAATCTTCTTTTTACAAACATTTTTTAAAAACTCCCAGACTGGACTTGACTTTCTACAAAAAATGTCTACAAAATTTGTGATCTCTTGTTTGTAAGTAAAAAAAGTACTCGCGAGCGCGAGTGCGAGTGCGCACTTTTTTTTGAGGACACAATGTTTTACTATTGAAAAAACAAATTCAGGAGCTTTATAACGCGCGAATGCGATGACAAAGAAAGAACTGAAGTTTTAATTATTATGCGTGTATAAATTAAATATTTAATTAATTAAATAATTTTATAAAATATATAATGCGTAGAAACTCAACTGAACTTGAACTTTTTGACTGACTTTTTTTTTTTTAATTTAATTTTGCACCTTTTAACATTGCAAAATACTCTCGTAACTCATTTACAAATTACAAATCGCAAAAATAATGTATCTTTTTAGTTTTAAGAAATAATTTTCATTAGGAAATAAATTTTGAGGGGAAATGGCTACCACGGAATGCGCCGTCAAATTTTCACGGCGCAGTGCGCGCATGTCACATGCGCGTGTGCGAACTGTGAAATTGTAATTGCATGACAATCAAAAAATGTGTATAAATTGTTATAGAATTGTATCTAACGCCAAGAGGTGCTAAATGAAGTAATTAACTTGAAATGGGATTTACGTCACGTAGCCGTAAACTTTTTTTGTCAAGTCAAGTAGGTATAAAGTTAAATTGGTGTACTTGAAAAATATGTCGTACATTTATGTTTTTCCCTAAAAATGCACTCCACTTCATACCATTTTAATTTTAAAAGCCCAGAAACCGTTCAATTTCAACTGATTTTAGTAATAAAAAATTAAATGAACCCAAAATTTTTTCAACTTACAGAAATTCCTGACATAAAAGTCACGTGCTCTCACTTTGGAAGCAAAATTATACACATTCGGAGTTGTCATTTTTGATTTAACGTGAAAAAGGCGTGGCGTACATTATAATTAGCATTGTCCTCGCCTTGTACCTAAAATTCAAATTCATTTATTCTACTTGGTCCTTCGAACCGAATCATAAACTCAAATTTTTGCTACACTGACAGTAAATCCAAATAAATATTTCAAGTAATTGAATAATGAATTAATTAATGACCAAAATATTAAATTCTGCCAAAAGCTAATCACTGCAACCGCTAAGTAAACTATTTGACCTCACACTTGACCTGTCATGCCCTAAATTCCTAATTAAAACTTATTGTTAGTAAGTGCTATGGAATGTAAACTGCCGTAAACCAACTAATGTGTTAAGTCATTAACTAAAGTAAATTTAATCTCACGAAATGTTTAGAAAATAGACTCAAAATTAGTAAAGTGTTAGGTTAAAAAAAAATTCGGTGTCGTATTAATATTCGTGTAGTGTATTTTCGCGCGAGTCAGACAAATTAGTGAAAATTAGCTGCTGATTGAATTACCTAATTAAAATCATGGGACGAACTTAATGTGATACTTTTTTTCATTTCAGTAACACAATTACTAATTAGATAATTAATTAATTAATTAATTTTAAAAATCAGAATATATGGCTTGTATATTGTATTTATATTTATGATGAATAAATTTAAATTATTGTCCATTAGAGATAAAAAATTTTAAAAATATTTTGAAAAATGTCACAATGAAACGTGAAAATGTGAATAAATGTATGTACCTAAAAATTGAAACACCTTATATTCCCTGTTAATTAATTATAAATATTTATTATCAAAATAATTATCCCTTCCCTCAGTTCAAGTTCGATTTTACTTTTTCTACAATGAAAGTATATTCAAAAATTGTAAAATAATGTATAAAATGTGAGGAAAAATAAAATCTGTAATCTGTCCAACCAAAATGCAACCAAAATGCAAACAAGAACAATCAAAAAAATCCAACCAACAATCAAGAGATGCTAAAAAAATTATATGTAAATTGTAAATGTAGTGTATAATTGTTAATTGTTAAAGATGATAAAGAATTTCGTGATAATTATTTATGACTATATATATATATAAAAATATATATTTATTCTCGAAAAATGAAACCCCGCGCCCCCTTCAAATTAAATGTGACAATGAAGTACCGGAATAAAAAACAAAATGTTCGTGAAAAAAGTGTCTGACCTGGCAGAAGATTTATTCAACTTGATTTTTAGAATTTTTTTTCTGGTGTTATAGATTTTGAGAATTTGGTATGGTATAGTATTGTTCTCGGCAATGTATAGGCAATTCAAAAAAAAATGCAGGAATCGATCAAATGATAAGTTTGAAATTATTGCCTTAAATTAAATCACTTTTACTTTGTCTTTTTTTGTCGTGGACTTTGCTTCGGTGATGTTTGATTTCCTGGAAAATAAAAATATAAAAATATATAATAAATTAATATAATAAACTTTAATCAATTAATTTTTGAACTAACTAATCAAAAATTAAGGATTTAATTTTGAATAATTTTCCCTTACGATTAATTTCACGGAGAGTTTGTTTTGGAATCCATTCAAAGTCAACATCATCTGACTCTGTGGTTCCACGTTCAATTGGAGCTTTCCTTGACGTTACTTTTTTACTGAATGAAGTGAGGACATGTTGGCCAACGACTAAGAGGAGAACAATGAGGGCAGCGAAGAAAATGTACAAGAAAAATGTTTCTCCGTCAAGTCCTTCTTCAATCTCAACCACGGAAATCGTCTCGTTGTAAACTGCGTCCAGGAATGGCTTTCCCTCCTACAAAAACATACAAAAATCAAATAAAATTGTGTCGATATCTTCATATTCCCAAAAATCTTAAAACATTTTCTTCAAAATGTCTATGTTTTAAATTTCGGAATAATATTTGTGATGGTCCATCTCACAATAGCCAAAAAGCACACAATTACTTTACTTCAAAGGGATACTGCACAAAGGGCACGACAAATATGGCAGAATTGGCTGTGTTTTGAATATGTTATAGCCCCTGACCTGCTGAACAATTTTTGTGATGGCCCCACCCCCAACAGTCGCACCGTTTGGTGGCTAGAAATACACGGGGGGCATGTGCTTCGACGAATCCGCCCTGGGTGTAGCACATACCCCCCGTGTATTTCTAGCGCGGAAGCGGTGCGACTTTTGAGGGTGGGACCTTCACAAAAGTTGTTCAGCAGGTCAAGGGCTATAGCACATACAAAACGCAGCCAATTCTGTCAGGGGGTTATTTGCCGTGCTCTTTGTGCACTATCCTTTATCTGAATCTATATTATTTCAAGTATGCTACGCGATGACATCGGCATTGACGTCTTAACCCCGCTATCACGTAAAATACTTGAAACATTGACCACATTTTTGCTGAGAAGAAAAAGGAGACATTCTAATCTGTTCTGTGCTAATTTTGAATGAGTATTTTAACATTTTGACCCACAATTTTGATAATTTTTTTAAACTTACGGTATCTCTGTATCCCAAGTTGATGGTCAAACCAAAAGGTCTTCCAGCAAAGGACTCATCGACGAAGAAAGAGTAACTGAGGGTAGCTTGTTCCTTGGGCTTCACAATTTTATTATAAGTGAGAGCAGTGAAGTTTTGAATGTGGAAAGAATAGTCTTGCGGGTAACGGAAGGAAGTGTCAAGAGTCTCTAATGTAAAGTCAGCCTTTCCCTTATTCACGAAACCAACCAAGAATTCAACGACTTTCCCAGAGTACAATTCTGTCAATATAGCAAAAAATTAAATTGTAATTAACCGTTGCCATTTTAAAAAAATTTCAGAACATAGGCAGTCGATTTTTTAATGCAAATGTTGTCAGAGGTTCCTTAGAAATTGATTTGATCATTTTAGTCAGGATTTCGGTGATGCATCACTCAACATTTGGTCACGTGGCTTTAAAAGGGCCTTACCAGTTTTACTCTGCGCACTTTAAGTTTTACTATTTGAAAAAGGAGGAGGCACAGATCTTATTGCAAAATGCACGCCGTTGTAAATATCTTGGAATTTATGTTGTGGTCGGTCGCATCCTGAACAACTTTTGTGAAGGAACTACCCGCAAAAGACTGTTAGAAACACACAGTGGGCATGTAAAGAAAAAGCAAGCGAAACTTGTCACTTGGTTTTACCTTACATATCCACTGCGTATTTCTTGCGGTCAAACAGCTGGACTTTTGAGGGGTAGGAGCTTCAGAAAAGTTGTTCAGGATTCGACTGACTACGGCATCAAAATCCAAGCGATTTCCACCGGCGTCTTCGGCGTACATTTTCCCATAAGCTTCGTAGCCCTTCTCAATCGAATTCAGTGAAAAAATAAAAATTAAGCATCTCGTATGTTATGTGCAAAGAAAAAAGAAAATGTAGTTTGAAAACAAACAACTTGGGTCCAGTCAGTATTGGCAGAGCGGTAAGGTTCTTTTTAATAGAATATTGAATATTGAATATTTTAGAGAGTCGAACTTACCAGGTGCACCGGAATTTCCGAGAAGACCAGGTTTAGGCTTGATGAATAAAATGGTTGTTTCTCCATCAGGCGATTTGCCTAACGTCGGAATTGCATCTTCATCTTCAGTCACAGCCGTTTCTGGATCTAAAGTCTCATCCCCTGCATCAGGTTCAATGTCTACTGTGTCATCATCTACGTCCAATTCGTCTTCAGCTGATACAACGTACCCTGGGAAATAAAAAATATCGACATTTTGTTTGAAACTGTTTTGAATAAATTTTGGGTACTTATAAAGATTGTTCAGTAATAAACGTAGTCGCTTTTTAGCATTCTAGCGTTTGAGTAAAAACTCTGTATTTAAATTGTTTGATTAGCAGAAATGAAACGGACTGATCAAAATTTCGACAAGTAAATTTCAATTTGAAACATTACATAACCGGGGTAGGTATGTAATTTGGCTGTATTTCAGTTTTAACATTTATTACAACTTACAAGAAATAGAACCATTTCACAACTAACTCAAAAATGAATTACGAAATTGTAACGTAACCAATTTTGAAACATGACGGATAGGAACACGTGCAGTTTAATATTACAATTTTGATGCCAGATTTCAAACAAATCCAAAATGATTAAGTATGTATAATTATGTTGAAATTGAAATCTCGAGAATTACAAAATAATGTCAAAAAAATGTTGAAATGTGGTCTTAAATTGAATTTACCCATGAAAGAAGGTAAAACTAGTTTTTTAAAAAAATCGCTTCATCACATTTACAGATAGAGCGGAACAAATTGAACAAATTATAATTAGAAACCCGTATAAGGATAATAAGGAACAATAAGGTCAAACTCTTGACCCAGTGCAGTGCCGGGTGACCGAGTGACCACTAAATCTGACATTCTTTGGCATGACCGACCGAACTGTGACCGGCATTATGCAAATATTGCAAATCTTACAGCAGAAGCTGTATATATTGAACATTCACGATTGAACTGTTCCAATTTTGGAGTAAGTCATCTAAATGGGTAACATTTTGGTGAACAAAAAAGAAGTTCAAAGTCCAGACACAAAATAATTTATAAAATTTAATTTTTAAATGAACTTACTTGTCTCTGTGAATAATGTGATGATGGGGACGGTGATGAGGACCAAAAAGATGAATTTTTTCCAACTGAACAACATTTTTGAATTTGTAGTGTGGTTTAATTTGTCCAAATTAAATGAATCCAAGGTTTTTCGTCAAAATCTGTTTTCTCAAAAAAGAGAAAGTCCTGAACCGGTCCGCTGATTGCTGATTTCTGACTGTGAAGAACTTGAGTTGAAGACTGCAGTGCCAACATGCGCTGTTCACTGTCCATCCCAAACCATGTAGGACTGGAGGTGGAGTCACCCGAATATGTAAAGGATAGGAGCGGGTGGCACTTTGAGGGCGTGGCTAAACGGATTGAATGAGGTGGATGTACAGTAAGTTAGTGTTGACTGTTTAGAGTTGGAGTGCCGAGTCAGACAACGCATTGAAGATGTGGCAAAAGAATAATCTCGGCGCAAAGACTCGACCAAAACTGCCACGTGGAACTCCAACCAAATGTACAACTGCCAACGAGTTATAGTAGTCCGCATTTACAGGGAGGATCATAAACCATGATAATAATTGTCGGCCAAGGAAAGTCCATGTCCTAGATAATTACATCATGAATTAAAAACTGGAGAAATCTTGGCTAGACTGTAACATTTGTAGCCACGCCAATAATACAAAAGAAGTGTACGTCTGTTCGTGAACACCCTGTATTAGTCCTACGCTAATTTACAGCATGGATCATAAACCATGCCCACACTTGGCTCACTTTGGTAATTTTGTAATTAATTGTGAAATTATTACGTGATTTTGATTGTAATTAATTACTTTTAGAAATGCAGCGTGTAATTTATAAGTGTAGTCAAGTACGCTGGAAATTATATATTAATTGTAACTTGTAATTGAATTTACATATTTTTTCACAATTTTACTTAATTGTAATTATTTATTTTCTAATGTTCATCCTTGGAATTATAGTTATGTAATTCATAATATTCTGACAATTTAATTAATATGCATACTCGTACATTTAATTCGCATTTATTTACCATAAGACACTGACAGACTTTTGAGCGTGATTCATCATCAGGTTGCTTTCTATTTGATCTATATGGCGTGCGGTGCGTACCCTTAGTAGTAGGAAAAAACTCAAATGAAGAATAATCGCTTGAAATCTAATCAAACACTGACATTGTGACTGTGAGTGAGGTCAAATAGTCAGAACAGTACATACATCTATGTTGCTTTTGCTTTCCGTTCCCGTTTTCCATTTAACTATAAAAAAATGTACTCTGGTAATAAGTCACTGAAGCTAAGACAGACCTCTTAAAATGTAATCAGACATGACATATCTGCATAGTAAATCGCTTCCCATTAGGCCTGATGAAGGTGCCTTTAGTAGGATAAACCGCCAATCAATGAAGAATGACTTCATCAACGCAAGTTAGTCAAACATTGTTAAATCAGCTAGAATATCATCTCCAAATTAGTGAATACTGGGTTACTTTCCATTTGGCCTAGGGAAGAAGGTACCCTTAGTAGTATGGAAGAAGGCCACGGTTGTCAATTAATCGTACAACAAGCATGAGGCATTCCATCCACATTTTTTAGATTCGGATACACTGTGTGCCGACATTTAAATAGTAGTTAAATTAATATATGTACAGGGCGGACCAGAACACATAACGTTTTGATTAAATGGGTGGATTAATCAAACTATTGCAATATACCCCGTGCATGTTTTGGACACACTGTACCTGGACTTGGCGGTAATGCTCTCCAGCTTTAAATTACTCAATTCTGACGATTTTAGAATTTCATTTCACTTTTTCACTACACTTTTTTTGCTGTGCTGTCACAATCACAATATCACTGATTTCAGTAGTTTTCAAAATTCGATTAGGATTTCGAGAGGATTGTGGATGATTGATTCTTCTACGGTGTGTGAGTATGGTCAACGTCACGAAGGGTGTCCTTGTTGAGTGGTAAGTGTACAAAAAACGCTAGACCTAGAAATTAATTTGAATTAATGAACTTAATCAGTACTGCTGGTATGTCACTGGATTGTGAGGCAATCAATGCGCTTAACAACCAAAGTGTTCGGTTTAGTGGTCTGGATAGTCATGTATTGAATTGATGATTGAGATTTCTGGTCACCGCTTAAAATTTAAAATTGGTATTTAGTATTTACGTTTTCAAAATTACTTTATGTTGTAACGCAGTGGCACAGGCAGAGGCAGCGCTTTGTCATTTCGCTTTATGAATGGTTTCATCCCTTCGGACTGACAATGTGTGTTTGTTTAACATATTAGTTTTTCATTAAAAAAAATACACCCACATTAATTGACATAAGTAGCCGCTGAGGCCGAATCAAACATCATCGCGTATTTTTGGGTTGCTTCCCATTTGGCCTAGAGACGTACAACGTAGGTACCATTTAGTAGTAGGAAAAACCAGTGAAAAAAACCCCTTTAAAGCAACCACCGAGGAGTGCAAGTCCGAGGAATCGAACCCCAGCACAGCGCGAGACAGAATGGGCCAACCATACCATCATGCTGCAATGGACTTGCTATTAGTTTTTCATTTATATTAATATATTTTTTTGTCAAATTTTAATTTAGATTTGTGTTTTATTGAACAGTGACCCTGCTATGAAACAATTCCTCCTTCATTTGGATGAAAGTTCTGCCCTTGGGAAAAAATTTATTCTGAATGATTTGGATGAAACTCATCTTTTCATTCAAGCAGACATTGTAAAATTACTTCAAGACAAAATTGATGAGTTGATGGACAAAATGAGTGTTCCATTCGCGGAATAAATAAAGACAACGCCACAAAATTCCCGAAACTGTGACCAATTCCAATATTTTGATCTTACGGAATACTTTGACCCTGTGGGATTTCCAAATCATCAGATTTGAATTAAAATGTTTCCACCATCAGCAGCTGCTACAAGTGCAGCCAGTAGTTCACGTGAAGCTAGGTCTAAAGAACCTGGAAAAGTCTTGGATGAGGCAACGCGGGACCGACGACAGAAAAGCCTTTTGGAAGCTCTGGAGAAAGACAATTTCCAAGACGAACCTCATGCTGATTTGGGTATTTTTTTTGTTATTCAAAAATAATTAACATTAGTTCTAAAATAAATCAACGGTATAAAACCGTGGTTTAAGCGTTTGTGATATTTTATTTAGACAAACGGTATATTTTATACCGCGGTTTAAATTAATACCGCATTATAAAATTTAATATCTCTTTTCTTTTCAGTCATGAGCAAGAAAGCTCCAAAATTTGAAGAAACCTTAGAGCCATCCTCTCCAGCACAAGAAAAGAGATTATCCAGGAGAAAATCCACTCATCCAAACCGTCGTCGTCGCCCAGCTGATTATTATAAAAAGTAGGTCAAGGGGTCAGGGGCACTGCTCCGAATTTTCCAACGCAACACATATTCTAATTTTTAGTCAGTCCGCCGAGCTTAGTAGTAGTCCGTAGACCCTGATCAATGTAATGCTTTTGCCAAGGGTTCGACTCCCTCGGACTGACATGGTGATTATTTTCTACACATGAGTTTTATCCTTCTCTTACGAGTACCTTCTTTAGGCCGAAGGAAAAACACTTATTATTTGTGTTTCGTTCAGCGATTAATGTTTCCATTTATTTATTTCTTAGGCGCCGAAAAACTTTTGCCCAACTCCTTGAAGAAGACGCGATTGCTCGAATCAATGACTTTGGCCACAAGGATGCCCAAGTTGGACCTTCAAAATATCCACCCAGAAAATTTTGTAATGTTTGTGGACTCCCTTCCCCATACACTTGCACTCAATGTGGAGTTCGATATTGTTCAGTCAAATGTTTCAAAACTCATCAAGAGACAAGGTGTCTCAAGTGGACCGCTTGAACTTCCCCTCGGACAAGTGAAATATTAATAATTAATTCATGTAAATTAATTAAAAGCTACACTCTCAGTTGATTCTCCGGTTTGTATTTGGTTCAAGTTCAAAATATGAATAAATTTTTTGCATTTTTCATTTAGTCATGGATAGTATTGGGATTTTTGTAACAGTTGATATTCCAAGTGCTAGATTTTTTGTCCGTCGGGAATCTAAATTTAAATGTTAGAATATTTCTTCCCATGGGATTCGGAGAAAGAATGACAAAAGGCCTTCACATTGTTGCAAGTAATTAGATCGAAATTCTAGAATTTATGCCACGACATTAATTATTGATGGGACGATTAATCGCCACTATTCGTAATCGTGATTAATCGAAATCGCGATTATAGAAAAATTAATCGCGATTATTTTGACGATTAGTTTTGCCAGATGCAAGTGGGGTCTCTAAAGAAAGCTGACAGTCTAGCGGTCGCTATTTTGACATCGTTATTAGTATCGAGGTGTGAATAAACAAACCAGAAACCATGTTATCTACACACAAATATCCCAGAATCATTTAATTCTCCTTGTACTCTGTCTGTAGTGTGAATGGTTACAGTATGTCAAACAAACAAAAGACAGGGTCGGAATTACAAGGTTGCAGGTATTTAAAACTTAGACATGGCAAATTGTAGGACTATTCTCCTGGTGAAGAATTCACGGCAAGGTACCTAGGGACGTAAAACAATATATAATGCAGTTTTTCGAATAATAAAGTGAGCCACGCACAGCCGTAAGTGATTACCCATTTTGATATCTTTAATATCTGACATTATAATTCCGAGACCACCTATATTTAATATATAAATCAAATCAATTAGTTTACTCACAACAATATTTAGTGCAGTATTCAATGAATGCACCAAATGCGACCCACGAAAGGCACTCTAAGAGGAAAATTTTAATTTCCCGGTAACCGATAATCGCATTCTAATATAAAGATTGGCTAACATACCCGCTTTATGATTCATGTTAACTTTCTTCTAATGATTGAACAAAAATAATGAAAAAAACCTCTAATCTAGAAATCTAATCTAATGTTCTAGTTAATAAAAATTCATCGTTATAAATTCTAAATTCTACACCGCACCTCGAGGTGTCTCATTGTACGGCAGCCAAACCCGGACCGCGACCGCGATCATAAATTTCAATTTCTTTGTCCGAATTGATTATCTCGAAGTCGTCATCTCCTTCAAGGTTGTCCACCTCCATAGTATTCGTTCGGTGGTAATGCCAATACCGTATTCTGATTTGAATTTCAGTTTTGGTTGTTTTTTTCTCACAAAAGGTTCAAATGAGAGCTCGGGAGAATCCCAAAGCTAGAAAGTTAGTTACAGCACTGTACTGACGTTCTTTATATGCATTTTGCGCGTGCATAAGGCTCCGATCAGATCAGATAATTGATTATCTGATTTGATATCTGATCCGATCTGACATTAGTCGGATCAGATATATCCATATCTGATCTGACCCTCTCTTTATCAGATCAGA
>JAQGCA010002002.1:0-15171 GCA_034698945.1 Protaphorura quadriocellata
CACAATCAATCAAAACACACACGGAGGTGAATTCAGCAACCAGTGCTTTATTCAGCCAAGCATTCAGAGTTAGTAAACCATTGCTAATTCTCAACACCACCACTTTCGTTATCCTTGATTTTTATAATGACACTGAGTTGACTCGTTCCGGGTTAAAAATGTTAAAGGATGTGAGTTTTAATTTTAGTGGAATCCTGATCCTTAATGCTACTGAACTCAAAGAATCCGTGTCAGATGTTAAGGAATGGAAGGAAGTAAAGGAGGATTGTGAGATTAATTTACTCACTCATTTACCTTCAATTCCTCGTCAGTTTCAAAGGAACGCTGATCAAGTGTTTAACATTGAGAACGCTCAAACTTCTTGTAATAAGTCTTGGGATCCAACATTATTTTTGTGTAATTTTTGGAAATTCTCTGAAACAAAGTTCTGCGTATCGAATTCTTTGGGGGATTTGTAGGTTGTGTGTTTTGCGCATAGGCTGAACCAATGGAAAAATTACGTTTTTGAATGCCCTGATTGTGCAATGTGTGTTGACTGTGAATCATATAAATCTAATTTAATAGTATAACTTTAAAGAAAAATATAACTAAAAACATTTGTGCTCAACTCCACGCTCACCATGTGACGTAACTCAGGTCAATTACTAAAATATTCCCAAGAATCATATTCTAATCAAGAAAATAAACTTTCCCTATTCTGCAAATGACTAAACCCACAATACCAATACCAACGATATTGATTTCAAAAAGAAACTTACTAAAAATTGTTAAAATTATATTCCGAGTTTGAGTCAGTAAAGACGAATTTGGTCATGCCTGTCTGACTCCCCGCTTCAGAATATTTGGTAAACTTGGCCTAAATCCGTCAAGGAATAATCTAGCGGGCATGAATATTGTCAGAAATTTTTGGATAGAACTTCTTCTTAATTGGTTGAATTTAAATAATCCTAGAGACTATTTTATTACAATTATAAGTTAATCAATGTATTGGTATGTCAACACAATAAAGGCTCAAAGTTTGACCTTCACCTTCCGTAATGCAGTGTTTTTTATTAATTTGTTTTCCACATTTTTATGAAAATACATTTATATGAGGTAGAGGTGCGTTAAATCACAGATCTACATATAATCAAACATAGCTGATATTTATGATTTATGTGTAGTCAACGTTGAGTTTTTTTTATTGGAATAACACTCAAGTGAGGTAATCGACTAGAGCGGCGTTTGATTAGAGCTACATACAGGACGTTTTTTTTATCTCTTAGACTACTTTGAAATCGGCGCGTCGCAAACTCATTAAATATTTGTTCACGTCAATGCAGAAAAAATATTAGAAAAAATGGAAAATATAAAATTCAAAATTTTTCAAAATAAATGAAATTCAACGTGTAAAAAATATTAAAATTTCAACGAAATCAAAATTTCAAAAAACAATTTCAAACCTGTCATGAAAAGTAATTTGGATTTCTTTTTCATTTTTGAATTTCACTTTTTGATTTTTTTTTCTAAATTTTTATTTTTTTTTCGAATTTTTTCGAAATTTTGAATTTCATTTTTAGATTTTCTTACCATTTTTTCTGCACTGACGTCATCAAATATTTAATTGAGTTTGCGACGCGCCAATTTCGAAGTAGTCTAACAATGGAACCACTCGAAGTGGTTCCTTGAGATTGCATCCAAAATCCTCGGGATTGATATTTTTACAATCCTGACACTCAAAATAGATAAGACCTGGGCGATCTTGAGGATCCATTCGCGCGCGCGTTAAAAAAATCATTGACTCGGCCTCATTATTACATTAATTTAGTACAGCAGTGAAAAAAAAACCGTTCCTAATATTATCAAATGAGGCCGAATAAAAGAGATAAAAAAACGCCCTGTATTTACAAATTCATTGATCATCTCTGTTCGGATTGAAAAAGACTATCGTCGTCAAATAATATCTGTCGATTCTTTATTATTTGTCCCTTAATAAAAAAATTCGACGTAGCCATGGTTAAGAAGTCACCGGACTTTAACATTCATAATAATTTCCTTCGCAAAAAAAACAAACAAAGAACTACATTCTTAAAATTCAACCAACAAAAATTCTTATCAAATCTTTGTCTCCATCTTACTTTTGGTTCACTCTGTATCATACCGATTTGGCGATAATAGAATATTTTGTGAGATTCTCAGTTGGAATGTGTGATGTCATGTTAATCATGTGTACTGAGAGTTAGCTATTTGACTATAATGAGGATTAATCGTCTAAACACTCCCTGGTTCTGAAAATTTATGATGGTTTCCAAGGAGGACTTGTGTTATTTATATTACTGACTGACTTATTTACTTACTGAATAGAAAGAGTTGAGTGTAACGTCGTAATGGCGTAATGGGTGCAAAATTCTCATTTCAGTGACATGGGTGGACAGGAAGTGAAATCAGTTACATCGTGAGTCACGAAGAAACATGCCATGTTTCTACGTATGATGAACTTGTAACATGCAGACGTATGACTTCATCGTTTCCAAACAGAAGATTATTTACAAGGAAACTATTCCACATGTTACATGTTGCATTTAGATTGAGCTTGTAAGGTCACATTGCCAGTGAATATAAATATTATACAAAATACTGGGTTCCAATGTTGCGCGGGTCTGTGTTATTGCACTTCGTGGCATTGTAGTATAGTTTTTAATTTTTCAATATGTTGTAGATAATGTTCCTGGGTATTTCTAGGCAGTCAGACTGTACAAGTCGTACCGTCTTTGAATTTTTAATACATGTACCAGAATTGTTGACAAACGCACTATCTGCGACATATTATAATATCGTGATCAATAATAGATTGCCCTGGAATCGGCTTTTTAACGGAATGGATTGCGCGGAACCTCAAGCGCGCCAGCGCGCGGCAAGAATGGCCACCGGCATTTCGTAAATCTCCACTGTATACAATGGAAACTTAGTTGGCAAATTTGAGCTTAATCTGATTCCAAGAGAGCAAACGATTCTAGAAATCTTAGTTTTAGTTTTTTTTTTTTGAAACCCCGAATCAATGTGTTCAAAAATATTTACTCAGTCACACTAGACTTTAGAGGATAATACCGCTATTACACATTAAATTATGCACCAAATAAATGTACAGGGCGTTTCATATCTCTTACGAGGGGACTGTTACATGTAACTTCAGGGCGAAAATCTTTAGAAAAATTTGAAGTTCATACCACTGATCCCTGATGAAATCTTGCATTAATGTCACTCGTTGCACATCAACGACATGGAGTTTCCAATGCCAGAATTCAACGTCGGGTCAAGTTTAGGTCAGCGTTACTGACGATAACCTGAAATGTGCGACGAGTGACATTAATACAAGATTTCTCAAATCATCAGGAATCAGTGGTATGAATTTCAAATTTTTCTAAAAATATCCGCGCTGACGTTCCCCTTGTTAGACTACTTTAAAATTGGCTAGATGCAAACTCAACTAAATATTTGATAACGTCAGTGCAAAAAAAATGTTAAAGAAATCCGAAAAGAATTAAGGATGTGCAGTTTCCATTTTTGCATGGAATTTGTACCTGAATAAAGAATACACAGAAATTATTAACTGAATCATTTCAAACCTTAAGAGAAGTGACAAGACCTTAGTAATTAGTTTATTTTTAACATTCAACATGTAAAGCCGTTTCATCTCTACTATTTAAGGGCGTCGGAAGTATTTACAAGCTTAGTTTTGACCAATATCCGACATTATGAATTGGAGATTACAAATCTGCTTCACCTGGTGCCTCCTACATTACGATGTAATGTCTTCCAGCTATAAGAACCAGCACTCTAGTCTTAGTATTCATCAATCAGGTAAACGTCATGTACCCAAAAGGAACATTTAATGTTAGAAGGATCAATTACACTACGTGTCTATTGTAATTCAATTACAACTACAATTATTATCTCAAATCGGTAAAGTAATTCAATTAGAATTTTAATTACTGTAGAGAATCCGATAGTATTTCAATTCTAATTACATTTACTTTGTAAAATCGGAGAACTAAGTCAATTACAGTTACAGTTACAATTACGTAATTGTTATTAATATCTCAATTAAAATTTCAAATTAAGATTCAAATTACTCACTCGAATTGACGATTTATGTGTGGTTACCTTATACAGTGAGGCTTAAAATTAATGCAAAACCATCGTGAATTTTTTTTCAATGAAAGAGGCAAGAAGAGGGCATAGGGGCGCCAAAACTTTTCTCCCCTACTGACTTCATAACTGAACCCTTCAATTGGTAAATTTTGGCGCCACCCTATGCCCTCTTCCCGCCACCTTCATTGAAAACTAATTCACGATGATTTTGTGTTAATTTTAAGCCACACTGTACTCGCTTGATGATGAAAATTGCAAGTAAGTACAAACGTAATTAAAAAAAGCTAGAATTCAATTACGAATTACATTTACATTTACAAATACACAAATTTGAAATGTATTTAATTACAATTACAATTACAGATCTAGTTGGCCCAAGCTCGAGAAATAATAAATCAAGTGCATGAAAATTCGATATATTACATACAGTTTAATTTATTTAAATTAGTGACAGCCAGGTCACTGGCGGCGGATATCCTGAGCGCCATCCATGACAAACTCCAGAAAATACACAGCATAGGAATCGAATATCCTGATGAAAATCTAGAGCTGGATGACAGTGTCGGATTTCCTGGTTTACGTATAGAAGAAATGAAAGAAATTTTTTCCAAAATGTCAATCCATAGATTGATGAGAGACATGGATTTGAAACGACTGTTAGAAACGACGAACAAGAGCTCTGTCGAATGCTCTGACTCAGTTTCGATAGAGGTGTCTGAGACGGAAAAATACCTTGTGATAGCCATCAAGATGGAAGAAATACATCTAGAAAGTTTGCTTCTTACCTCGAGGTCATCCATAGATTCCGTTACCCGGTTCAGACAATGGTTTGCAAATGAAGCTATTAGTTCAATAGCGAGAGTATTAAGTAGGGATCAGGTAATATTTCATACACATGTTTTTAAAATAAAGGGTAACCCAAAAGTATGCATATATTTGGAAAACTCTTTGTCTTCCACAGCATATTTCAAGTCATAAACTCTTTTGAAAGTTCGCGGGACTAGTCAAAGTGCCGTCTATGTTACAGTGGAGGCCAGAAAATAACATATTATTGACGCGAGTTCAAAAATAACGTAATAATAGTAATTAACAATAAAAATAATAAATAATATGGATAGAAACTATTTATTGATAGTGTGCATTCAATCTATTTTTTTTGTAGCCATGCTGTCACACTCAATAAAATCCAAAATTTAACTTGTCCAATTGAGTTACGCTGCCTGCAACATAAACTCTTCGAATTTTGGCCCCGCGATCTTTCAAAGGAGTTTATGACTTTTGAAACATGCTGTACTGCCGAATGTGGAAATATATCAAAATAATTTAAATCCTCTGTCGTGTATGGAACGACTCTCTCAGGAATTCTTAGTTTTAGCAAAGTATCGTTAATGTATTTCGAGTACATGTTCATATTTTTTGGTACACTCTATAATATACAGTGTGCGTCAAGATAAAGAGAATGCACTATTGTGCCCACATTTTATGACATTTCATTTCCGCAATGCGCCAAAAAAACTAGTGATCAGTTTGCAGGCGGGTTTCATTATTCAGACCGCTAAGGTGCTCGACTGCACTTTAAACTCTCATGTGGGTCACAAGGATGCGGTCACTTTCTTTCGACACACATTGTACAGTCTTAACTAATTGAGTTCAAATAAAACTATTCAACCTGTACGCGTCTACTTTAGTATAATCACTGGAGTTCGGCTAACGGCTATACGATTCAATTAGTGCTATGGAAAATGAAGTCACCTGAATCTATTTCAAATGAGGTATGGGATGAAACAATAATATACGAGTGTACATCCATTCCAAAATCAATTAATACAGTACGGATTTCAGTCTTTACAGAGATTGGCGAGTGAATTCCTGTTACGAAGACATCGGGATATTTTTGTTGGGGTAAGCTTTTCCATCCTAATTTATGAACTAACTCCAAAATGAAACTATTATCAATTTGGTCCTTTTCGGAACTCATGGTTTCCTGTTTAAATACGTTCAGTTTAACACACTCATCTTAAATTAAGTTTCAGGCGAAGGACTCCATTGTATTCACTTCAACACATACATGTGCGCCGAATGAAAATGACAGCCAAGAAATTAAACATCAAGGGAAAGCTCATCTCCTCCCAAGTGGAATCAATCAATCCAAGTTCGATCAGAACCAGATTGAACTTGGATCCGAATCATTGTTTACACTGTTTCGTCATGTTTGTTCTTTTGGTAAAATTAATACAAACATTCCGAATCCAAATCTGTATTCAGAAATTCATATTGTGATTGTAGACGCATTCGGCCATTGCACAAATGGAGATACGATGAACCCAATGATTTCTTCCGAAAACTGTGTATTCATTGCTGACTCAATCTATTGGCCATTCAATGAGACCGAAATGCAGGAAATTAGATGCAAGGAATTCTTCGTTGAATACAAAACAGCCAATGAGAGGAATAGACAAAGGATGATTGACCTGGCACAGCTAAACCTTCAAAAACTAATTGGGAGTTCGAAAGATGTACTTAATGTTCACAGACTAATCGAATATCATAACATGCTCAAACACAATGCTCAATTTATATTTGGCACTGTAATCTTGAGGGAAGGAAAATTATTATCCGAAGAACCTTATTACAGTCATACGAAAATTCTCCAGGGTCTCACATTGAGTCAATCTATGGTTGCAAAGCAATTGGCCCTTGTGTCGAAGGTAATTTCCAATGAAATGCAAGATAAATATTTTCTGGGCAAAGAACTTTTATCTAATAGTATAAGCACTGCAATGGAGGATGGGGTCACAACGATTATGGGAGTTCTAGCAGCCAGAGCTGGCGCTCACGTCAGATTGGATCCATTCGTCAACTTCTGCCGGACAATTCAAATGAAAGGTCAAGGGATAAAGACCTTAGCTAAATGCATCAGCAAGGAACTGGCTCAACTTGCAAGAACCTCTTCTCCGCTAGGAGTCAGAATGGATCTCAGTATGTCCGGTTGGGGAATATACAAAAGTGTCCAGAGGATTTTGCGTATGAATTCAAATACTATTAGGAATGGTCAGAATGAAGCTCTTCAAATTCTGCGAGAATCCAGGACGCTTTGGGTTTACCCCACAAACTTCAAATCAAAGAATCCGACCAAAATACAAAATTACGTTGAGGATGAGATTCAGAATCAGATCTTGGTAGATCCCTGGACATTCTATCCCCCTGTGCCTGAATTTGAAAAAGATATCCCAGTCCCATTAGATAACCCAAGACAAGGATTCAAGACTAAATTTGTCCCATCCCGTTCATTCACGATAAGACGAGGGGAATGTTGGCTCGAGTCCCGGGTTTGTTTATCCTATGAAGGGATCTGCAGTGGTGGATGGGAGGAGCCTAGCATAATTGCCAGAGGATGTACTGGAGAAAATTTGACTTGTCCCGGATACCCGAGACCCTGCAAATCAACCACGAGTACCCATTTCCAGCCAGGACAGGAGTATTTCTTCTGTCTTTGCGTTGAGATCAGTGAGACCGTTTGGGGAGAACATTATCTCAACAATAAGGTTGACTTGCGTAGAAAAACCTACGTTTACTTGGATCTGGAGCAGGAAAAACTACCAGAAGGTCATGAGTTGATACTTAGATCCTCTTCGTTGGAAGATCAAGGTCCCACTAAATCCGAACCCAAGAAATCTTATAATTATTTGTGTCACAATTGTATTGGAGTTAGTACTGGGGATCCGGATGTGGATGACCAAGGACTAGTATTATTTGATTTGGGTGATGGTGAAGATTCTATTGAATTAAATACCGGCGCTGCTGAAGGCAACAATTATTTCTACGTCCAAGACGGTACAAAATATTTTAGCGGGGATGGTGGAATGGATACATTTTTTATTCATGGACCATGCATGAACTCCCACGGGATACTCAATGGGATGGGCTTCCAAGGAATATTGAATAGTAATACATTATCAGTTGGGATAGCGTGTGCACCAGAACAAGTGATTTTCATTAATTTACAAGATCCCTTTAAAATCATCAGATCATCGGATTGGAAACTGAACATTGCATTGGATAATATTGGACGAGTATTCGGACGAATGGGGATGAGTGATGAGATTACAGCCGGGTGTACCACTACTTTCATCGCTGGGCTTGGAGGGAAATCAATTCTTATTCCAGACATTATAACGGTTCCATTTCTGGACAATTGTGTTCCTAATTTAACTATTCTTGTCCAGACGTATACTCAAGTTATTGTAACTCCACCAATAGAAGGTCAAGTGATTGTAGTAGTTCCTGTCAATGTGTCTGATATTTCATTGATGTACAAAGAATCCTCAATCCACTTTACCAATAATAGCCGAGTAATTTTCCTATTAAATGGACATAACCTCAAAAACTTTACGATTATGAAGAATACCACAAATGGGTACGAATTGTATCTTGAATTCCAGCCGGGTGAAAATATTGAGATTACAATTCAAACGTCCCTCTTAAATGAATGGCGCCAACCAGAAATTCGATTTCAGGAAGAAGATAATTTGACATCCGTTGTTTTCCTTAGCCGTGAGCGGAAGCTCAAGGTATTTCACTCGTTACATGAATTACACCAAGTTCGGAGTACAAAGTTACGGAAACGCCAAGGTGCGCCATCTATATCTAACATATTTGCTCTGATCAATGGAGCCTGGGAAGTTGAAGGTGGAAACGAGGATGATATATTTGCTTTGTACAGTTATAACTTCACAGGGATATTGCTAGGTGGAGGAGGAGTGAATAGTCTGGATTTGAGTAATAGACTGGAGAGTGATATACCAATTACCGTTGACCTACATCAGGGTCATCTTCAACTCACTAGCTCAGCGGAGCCAGAGTCAATTACCCTAAGGAATATACAAAACGTTCGTGGGAGGTGCGGATCCATGGATATCATAAAAACAGGAAAAGACACCAAATTTGTAAACTTAAATGGTGGGAGCAGCGGGGATGGAAATGAGGATAAAATCATCATTCAAAATCTCCCGCCACCCAATTTAAAACTTACAATTGTTGTTCCAGACTTCACTATCATTGAAAATTGTGCTTCCCTTGGTACATTTGTTTACATTATTTTAAATGAGTGTAATTTTAAAATTCAAAGAGTTCATACTGATGGAAGTAATGCAGTTCATTTTTATCAATTTCAATTTGGAATGGATCGAATTAAATTTGTATCCTTTGATATCTCCAATCGCTCACTGATCATTCATTGGAGAAAGAAATCCGAATCATGCCAACCTTTCAAACTCTACATGCCCCAAAATAATTCTCCAATACTTCAATTCCATGAATTAGACGAATTGATTGAATTTCGGGTCAAATCAAATGGTGACATCTATACTACACTTCTGATTGAGAAGGGAATTCCTGGAGAACGGAAAGGAGTAAGTGGTGCGTCCAATCACTTTCTATTCAGAGTCGAGCAAAAATCAGGGAACACACACAATTTAGGACGATTTACAGGAAGTGACAAAGATGATGTGTTTTGGTTAGATTCCCTTACAGGTTTAATCAGTAAATTTAATGGGGATCGTGGAATTAATGTTCTTGTCCTTGGTCAAGACTTATTAGTGGATCATGAGCTGACCATCGACCTCCGCTGGACCTCCCACAATTCAGTCTTGATTTCCAACAAGACTGGAATCATGGTCCAAGAGATCAAGAATATACATATTTTGGTGGGAAGATTTGAAAGAGGGTTTGACGTCATCTTTGTGTCGTGTCAAACACTAAAAGTGGAGGGAGTGAACGAAATCCATGTGTCAGATCAAGATTGTCCCACTGCTAATTTGACAATCTTAATTGATGAAGAAACGAATGTGATATTTGACCAAGACAATACTGCATACATCTCTGACGTTTTCTCTGGCGGTGAATTTTTTTATTCCTTCCAAACACTCCGTTCATTTGATCTCATTTTTGACTATTGGTCTACGATTCGAAGAACAAAACAATTATTCTTTTTAAAATTTAGATCCGATGATATTGAGAAAATTTATTTTTCTAAGTCATTGACAAAATTGTTCTATGTGATTAACGGTGTAACGTACTCACATGCCGTAGACCCGTATTTACTCCACGATCAAGAATTCTATGCTCAACCCAAGTTTCTCACACTAGATAGATTCTACATCAGAATGTCGAGACATGGTGATGTGTACTTAACTATGTCCGACCTCGAAATTGAACAGGAACTTGACCTTGTACAGAATTACGTGTTTGCAAACTACATGGCTTTGGCGAAGAGACTCCGGATTTTTATAATAGTTCAAACTAAATCTGATTTGATTTATGTTACCGGAAAACATGACTCTGAATTCATCTCACCACCATACGTTCTGCCTAATACTAACCGTTGCAAGAGTCATCTGGCGGGAGTGAACCATGACACCATCTATGAAATCATTGACCTGGAACATGATGTTTACGTATATTTTGAACTGGGTCACGTTCACACGATTGACTTGACCAGTATCGTTGGCAACATTCGAAACAAAACTCAAGTAAAATATGTACCAAAGGTCAAGCAAGAATCAGGAGGAGTTGACCTCCACGTCTATATAGAAGGATATGAATCTGAATATCCAGGAAAGGTAATCCTAATGGCTGGAGCAAATCATATCTCATGGATTCAAATTATGATCAATACTGTTGTAATGCATTTGAGTACAAAGGCAGGAGCAAAGAATACGGACTCAAATACATGGGTACTCCAACCGAATTCACTCGTAATTCACCCAGGAAGTTTAGTCATTTTGTCAGTAGAAGATTTTGAAGATGATCTTGAGATTACGAGTACTTCGTCACTGGAGACGAAGTCATCATTTTCAAACGCGACCGAGATACCGACCAACGTTTCAAAATTTGAGACTTTACGCAATGGAAATGATTTAATATTCACCAATTTGGAATCAACACTCCAAATGGACAATGCCATTACTTTTGTCATTTTAAATTTTTTTCTTGATTTTAGTCACCTAACAAACGTTAAGATTTATTTTGGAAACGACTCAAATCAATTATTCCCAATCCAACTAAGGGACTGGGAGGATGTTCTAGAGGAAAGTGAAAGAATTCTACTGGAAGGTCTGGAAGACATCCCAAGGAGATTCAAACTCTCGATTTCGAGAAGGATTTATAAAAGCCATCGATATTTGGTTTACACTCTTTTCATGATGATTCTAGTTGTCGTTATTGGTTTCTTTTTTAAAATAGTTCAATGCATTTATTCAAGACTGAGAAAAAGATATCAATATAATTTATTGGAGCCAGGGGACAAGAAAGGAGAGGTACTAGAACTCCAATACCGTCCTAACCCTGATTTAAAAGCTTCTGACAACTCACAGTCAATGACTAAAACTTTAGAGACTAACAACGGTCAACCTAAATTGGTTAGGGCCAAATACTATCTGATTCCTCTTTACAAGAAATCATAAGCAGAAAGAAGGTAGAATTGACTAGAGACATTGATTGGCCCTGTGAAGTCATAAATATTATCTGAATATTCTTTACCTGACTATAGATTTATTGTTTGTTAAATTCAGTTGACAATAAACTTGTTATCTTGAACTGCAACAAACTCTTCTTGAGAAATATCTAATCGTAGCTCATAGCTTTATAAAAATATTTGGACAACAGTTTACAATTATTTTAAAAAATGACGAAGGGACCATAATTGAACAGAATTCCTCGATTCCTGTTTTCTATATAATACCTGATCAGAGTTAAAAAAAATTCCCATCATACCCATATTCAGGTTTGGTCGAACCAGGGTTTTTTATTCAAAACCCTAAACCCCCAGGGTCTATGGGTTTTTTGGGGGTTTTAAGACATCTTAAGGGTTTTTTGGGGTTTAAAGGTTTTGAGAATCTAGCATTTAAATAATTATTATTAGTGATGCATTGTTTTTTATGATTTGTCCGGCCTACCTTGATATATTTGACGTCATATCTAAAACAAGTTGTAGGTATTAACTGCCCCATTATCGTGGAACGCAGCAAGCGATAGGAAAATGCACCACAGACCGCTTTGGCTAAAACATTGCACAGTCGTAGTTAAGTGTATTCTGAGAAAAAACTCTTCCATATTCACAAAGAATGACTTCTTCAAAAATTGTACCACTCATCAATGCAGATAACATGTAAGCAAATCGACAAACAAAACAAAACAAACAAACAAAGTAAAAAGAAGAGGTTGAATGAACTCAAAGTCTCAAAAATAAGACAGAACATATAAATTCAACTAATTTGTTTATAATATTAAGTTACAGTACGCTGAAACTAAATATTTCTTTTTAATTTGTCATTAGCTTATCTCCTGACCCGTGGACTTCTTGCTCTCAACGCGCATTAAAGTTCATTTACGTTATAATTTTGAATGATTTTTTACGGAATGATTTTAACCAGCATTACCAATATAATGTTCTACCAAGTCAATCATAAGATCAAATTCATTGTTAACACGGTAAAAAAAATTACGGTGTGGTTGCTTTATAGCAGTTAACCTAGCATTATCTACTGTACTGATTATTCTACTTTGCATTGACAACTACGCCATTAATTAGAGCTACAACAGATACTTCGACCAGGGTAAGAAATAAAATTAAAATGGTTTTAAGGAAACTCTATACAGAGTGCTGGCATGGAAATTTACCTGTATTCTTTTTGGTCAGTGTCATTGACAACTCCGAATGATCTATGGACGGTCGGAGTACAAGTTCAAAAATTTTGACATAAAGGCTTCTGCTATAATTATCAGTTTTGTTCAACGTATGTCGAGGAGAAAGCAACCGAAATATCAAACTTCAGTCTATTACATGGTTAATTGTAATTCGAATTAAATATAATTGCACACATTTGGAATCAATTATGCTCGCAAATTATGCCTGTAATTTGTTACTTTCATAAAAAACTTCATTACTCGTGTTTAACAGTTATTCCGTCTTGAAATATAAATTACATCTTTCCGAATATTCTCATTACATTACAATGTATTACTTTGACCATTAAAAGCACAATTACTCTTAATGTCAAAACACTTAGACATATCAATTCCAAGGGGTAATTTGAATTGGAATTATGTAATTAATAATTGTAATTGAATATCAATTCAAATTGCTTAACTGCAATTTTACATATAAGCTTAAACAACATATTCGACGAATGTATAGTCGCATTGTTGTCCATATTATTTGTTAATTGAACCTAATACTTAACAGAAGTTAATACAAGTTAAAATATGCCCAAAAGTAAACCTACTAAGTCCTTAAAAATTCATGAGTTAATTCTTCCTGTGTCATATTGCACGAGTTGCACAGCAAATAGAACTACTCAGTACTGAGTCGAGAATGTAAACCACTCAACAAACTTTTAAAGTCTATGATTCTATTACATTGGACGATTAACTGAGAGAAAACATTTTCCAAGAAATGCTACATCAAGAAGTCTATGCCTCAAGGTCATAATTAATAGAGTAATTAGTTGTAAAATTCTATATTTCTTTAAATCTTCGTCTCCAGGTGACATCTATCAACGTAATTTTATTGTTGTTATATTTTGATGTCAATGGAATAAACCATTGAATTTGAATCTAAATAAATGATGGGAATTTGAAAGGAACAAACAAACCGTAATGATCTCAAGCACTATATAAAGTAAAGGCAGGGAGCACTACTGATGATGATGCAATTTGTTAATGATTGCAATAAGTTAATGTAATTTTGAAGGTGCTTATAAATTAGTTAATCTAATTATTAAAATGGTAGTGAAATGTCATTCTGATTATATTGATTCAATTAAACAATATTAAACATTTATAAAAAATTTTTTCATAAAATTTTTATTCAAATCCTTGCGTAAATGTACCCCCATGACGCTAAACCTCCATATCAGCAGTAGCAACAATATCGATTTCCATTGGAGTAATCAGAGCAGGTCTGACGACTGTAAAAACAAGGGCAGGATCAATTACACGGAATGATACATTATACAAGAATGAATACTTCGTCTGCTTTTAAATTCCATACCTACTCCTGATTAACTCCTTAATGCAATCATGAATCCCCAGGATCTTCTTTCTGTTTATAATATCCTTGCAGTTTGTTTTGTCAAATATTTCTTCCACCAGACCCAACGATTGTTTTAAAATTGAATCAATATCATTCGAATTGTAGTAAATATAAGCACCAATCTCTTTTCGTGTTTTGACTGCTCCAGTGAATACATTGGAATTATTGTAACAATTGGATAAACTCGCAAGGGTCACTAAGAAAATAATTCCGTTGAATTGAATCGCAATTTGATTTGTTTGTTGAGTTATATATTTGAGAGAGAGTACTATCTCCAAGGCATCCATCACAAGTTCATTCAGACAATTGACGGCTTTTATAGAGTTTTCCGGTTTAACCATAACCAAATCTCCTAAACTCGAAACGTATTTGCTCCAAATCGGAATTGGCCAAAGTGATCGTCCGTCTAAATAGTCCTCCAAGAAGTCTTTGATGATATCATCTTTCTGTGTCAAACTCGAAAGTGATTGTGTAAAAGCGTTTCTTTCAGTTAAAAGTTTAGTTTTGTTTTTATTCCCTATATCGAGCACTGCGATTGAAATCCCTCTCTGGTCAAGCCACCCATGTGGCAGCAGTATTTATTGTAGTCATCCATTGTCTTTGTTCCTTGCGTCCCGTCTAATTTATCACCAATTGTTTCAGCCATTCTGTCACCCAGCCTTCGTGTAATGTCTGCAATTAGTTCATGGATAAAAATGGAATTCGATTATCATATTGAAGATTCCTGATATTAAAAATAGATTTTTTTTATTTTTTTCAAACCCGTAATGATTTCCTGAAATTCCACTCGGAGTTTAAGAAATGTCCGAATGACTGAGTCGAAATTCTCCAACAGAGTCCTTTCATGTCCTTCACCAATTTTATTTTTTATTTTTTTTAATTCTAAGTACTTCAGCATCCTCTGACAGGATATACCCGCTACGAGGTCGTTCCGCTGCTACTCTTCC
>JAQGCA010002003.1:0-15170 GCA_034698945.1 Protaphorura quadriocellata
CTTTGCGAGTAGGACTTCCACCCAGTTCACGCGGGGAAAATGCACATAATACTTCTCAGTTTTGCTGACTTGGATTGGAAGCAGCAAGGTTGGGCGAGAAATACAAATTATTTTCGAAAGAAATCTAGAGGTAATTTTGTTTTAAAGGGAGCACCAGTGTATAGCGCAGTTTCCTTCCAATCGGGTTCAAACATGCTTTGAAAGACCTTTGTTTATCTTAGTTGCCCCCGCCTGAGAATCTGGGAATGTTCGATTGACTTCCGGTTCTGAGAGTCTGGTCTTGTCTAATTAAACCTTTGAATAGCAAATTAATTACATTTACCATGGTTTCCATAATTTAGCGTTCTTCAAAAACTATATATTTCGTGCGTTTGTCGCTTTAAGAGGGTGTCCTTGTCTAATGGTGCAAATGTGAATATATCTTTTGGGAAGTGTGTGTAACTTGACTCAAAAATAATATTGGTGTCTGTTTTCCATCTTTAATTATGAATTGATGATTACATAACGACTCAGCAAATCCGTGATTAATTTAAGTCCTTGTATGACTATTTTTCCGCTGTGATATTTCTTGTACGGCCCCCTGTGGCATGGTCAGAAGCGACTTGCCTTTATTAGGTGTCACCTGTCGGAGAAATTCTCTTTAGTGTAAACAATTAAAGAGAGGGAGCGAAATTGCTTAACTACTTCTGAATGATTCGCCATGTTTTCTATTTAAGTCTGGAACAGTTGAAACTGTTGCAAAGGTAACTCAATCTATGATGCATTAAATCCTAACAACCTAACATGACATGAAATTGTTCTATCGAACGTTGGGCGAGATTAAAAATCTCACATTGCAATAAAAAGCTGTTGTCCGTGACATCCAGACTTTGGTTTCCTTTGGCACTAGCCGGCCGAAACAGACTTGCATGAGCTGGAAGATTTCAGTATAATAAGTTGGATAGAATGTTGTTTCATTTTACACGAACCAAACCCAATGCAGCCAAAAAAGGAATTGACGGTGATATGTGTGCATTGCATGCATGTAATGAATCCACGTACTTACTATTATGAATTGAGGTCTTTAGTAATAGTCTTCTCAGACTGGCAGAATAATAAATCATAAGCATTTTTTATGGATCTCACTGGATTAAGGACACGACACGACACTATGCACATGAGTCGGGTGTGTTCAACTGCCATGCCATTTAATGCACTCGACATAGTCAAGTCCACAGAACAGGTCTACTAAAACTAAGGTCGTAATAATTTAACAACGCGTAGCTAAACATAATCTACAGTATCATGTCTCGTTGTCGGTTAAACCTAAATCCTAGTGTAGTACAGTATGTTCCATAATGATGTGTCTCGGATTTCAAATAGATCCGGTCTGAACGATTATGTTCAACTGGTTTAATTCTTAAATATAAATTGAACGCATTTCGTATTTCCGAGCTATTCGAATTTTTTCGAGGCTGAAACATACATAACTAACCCTGAATGATTAAAAGAGGAATTGGTTGGGTAATTAAATCATAACCTGGAATTCACACCTTACGTTGCATAATTACAACACATGAACGTTCAAATTCTTTTACGCTTTCATAGCATAGCATTTGGCATTTTGAAGCATACGAACTATTAAGTTATTTACATTTCCATTTACGTCATCGATAAATTAGTCAACGTAATAATTATTTTTGTCATCACAGCTGTCCTTTCACAGTGGGAACATTATCTGTTTGTAAGCACGCTCAATTTATTCTGGAAATTTTATTACACATATTTATTGTTTTACGACATTATAAAATTGTAATGCAGCCACACGTGAGTAAGTATATGTCGAGATTCCCGATGGAATCATACCTACTATAATGTATATTGTTCTCCGAGTGAATTTTGCGATAGTTTGCACACAAATTGGTTTAATGTCCAAAGTCCCACCCAGCACTTATGGAAGGAAAGGATGAAGGAAGGAAGGAATCATCCAATTTCCAAAAGTGAAGTTGATAAAGCTCAATTTTCACGCTTCCTTGACTCTAGTCCAACTTGGAATCGGTGTAAATACGCCACGCGAGACCTTCTACCCAGGAGAAAGTCTCAACTACGGAGAAAGTAATAATAGCCAGTGAGTAGTGACAGTACTGAGTGGGTCCGATAAAGCGTTGCACCACTTTTGTGAACAAGTCACAATCACTTTAATACGTCCTTGACAAGTCAGTCTAGACAGTTATTTTATAATGAGCTATGATGGTACAAGCAGCCCTGTCCACCTTCTCTGTACTGGAGATTCGATCCCATAATAGGGCGGACATAGTTTGGATCACTACTTGATATACTTTTTCTCAATATCTGGCATTAGATTTGGATTACTCGCGTAGTATTCCGATGTTTTCTGCGATTTTAGTGTATGAAGGTCATTGATTTGTTATAAATGTTCCTCTTGTTCACAACAGCTTATTCTGAAAAGACTGTCCAAATTAAAAAAAAACTTTATCTACAGGGTGGCATGTAACCTTTGCCCCCCCTGGCCAGAACAATCAGGGAGGGTCGAACAAAATGTGAGATAGACATTTTGTAGAGAATCTAATGAAAGATCTAGGGAGCTATTTTGCTTGACAATCCGTTGCGTGTAGCGGCGCTGACGAGCGTTTAAGTAAAAATCGGCATGAAAAAACGGAATTTTCAACGGTAATTTGACAAATACACGCCCAAAATAATTTTTTTCGAAAAATATGCCGATGCTACCTATTTTACAATATTTCTCTGCAATTTTTAACATTTTATTGGACCAGTTTGGAGAAAGTCGTCGCTGGCGAGGCATGTGGAGGGAAAAATCTGATTTTTTTCATTAGATTTGTTTCAGCTGATACGTATGATATTAAGCTGATGGTAAGTCATTTAAAAAAATAAGCACCCAAAACGGTCTATTCCAAAATAGTTTTATAAAACCGTTTTCGATGAAAACAAAAGTAACTAGAATAATATTCGTACAAATCTTGTATTTCTTCTAGCTAAAGGCTGGATGAAATATATCACCTTGTTCTTTATAGATAATGAGAGGGGACTAACCTATAACCATCATGGACTATGTTGTTTATAAAATTCTCACCATTTTTCTTGCTAGAAATTTTTGGTATTGCCGTATTTGCCGTACGAAACGAGTGAAGCGCAAAATCGGGTGAGACACCGACAATGTTATCTCGATTTCCATAATAAGTTAATGTATTTATGAGGATGAGGATTTCTCGTCTTGAGATCTCTGGTTTCAGATAACAAGAGTTATCAGAGTTAGTAAGATTTATTCCATGTGCCAAGTGTCAACCTATGTACAAGTTCGCGTTTACTTACAGAATTTCATATATGTTAGTATGTCCGACCAAGCTTTGCCACAGATGTCAATTAATAAGAATGCTCATTTATTTTGATCTGGTATGTAACGATCATATTTCTTCCATGGTTTGTATCACTGTAATACAAATCTATTCTTCGTTGAATTATCGACTAATCGCGCTCCGCCTTCCTCTATGGACTTTTATATTATTTAAAAAAATCGGCTATTTGCTTTTCATATTTGGCACAGTGCCAATTCCTACTCTCTTACGTGAAATGCATATGAATGTTTGACTCTATCTTACGGCAAAATTGAATTAGTGTGAGAGTACTTAATTTATAGTGGTCGTAATATTTTATTTTAAATTGGATGTGAGGAGATTCGGCCTACGACAGATGAAAATAAAGGCTAAAGTAGTTGAAGAGCAGCTGGTCGATAACGTTTCATCTTCATGTCATGTCTGCCCTGTAAATTACCTCCGGGTTCTTTTCTACTCTTCACTTTGAGTCCATTCGATTTATCCATTCCAATTCCAACCAAGTAAGCGACCAGGCGACGCGACGGACGAACTCTTCCAAGCTTCTCGTGTCAAGGAACCAAAACTCAATAGGGAGAATGAACGGAAGAGAAAAGAATAGGATGAAGAAATTAGCCACAGATTTTCAATGCCGTCGTCGTGTCGTGCTGTGCTAGTGCTGAGTAGAGGCTTTTACCAGTTCAGTTGGATTCACTGAACAGAATCCGTCAACCCCTCGTGTTTGTTCCTCATCGAGTTCACCCCAAACCTCCAGCCCACTCTTCCAACATTCCACACTGCCATCTCTCCGACCATTCACTTCCAGCAAGCTTTCATTTCACAGACCCGAAAGTTAGTCATTTTAACGCCTAGCTCCGCCAAACGGTTAAAAAGAAAAGTCGTCGTCCACCCGGCACTCGACTCCTGAATGAAGTTGATTTCTGTGCTGTGGGTCGAGGTCGGGGTGCTGTAATTGTATGTATGTAGGTAAGTATGAAGTTGAGTCCACGAAAATCTCACTACAGTGTGTGTGGATGGAAACTATGGAAACTGGAAAGGAGTACAATTTCGAAAAATCCTTTTGTCTTCTCACAAGGTGTGTAGCAGAACTCAAAATTCTCCGACACTGCAGAAGTTTTCACGATTAATCAGTTCAAATGTGTTGGCCGTGAAGATGGAAGATGAAAGGTGATCTCAGGCAAACACTACAGGATGGTGTCCCAAATGAATATCCCGGGTTTCAAATTCGTAAAAATACCGGTCACATTTTCAATGAAACATTGAAATATCGCAAGGACTTGTCTTTTTCAATGTTGACACTTCGAGACTAGTGTAAGTTAATACAGACATAACGCCCGTTCTTAATTTTGCACTGCCAGAGCCAAAAACCTTTTGCTACCGTACGACAATTCGACGGTTCGAAACTGATTCCCAGCCACGCCCATTCGTTGACACTTCATCTTTTCAAATCATTCCAAAAAACCATTTTTGATGTCTATTTTTGTTCTTTTTTTCTGTTTGATTTCTATTTTTGAAAACCTTTAAATTTTAACACCTTTTCTTGAGATTTTGTGAAATCTTAATCCTAAACAAGGAATTGACATCCTGTGCATAGGTTTGTAAATATAGAACTCGCATATATTGGATCTTTCAAATTATAGGAATGCATTGAAATTTTAACTATCGAGTGCTTATTTTAAATTTCCTAACCAAATAAAAACCAAATACCAGACATGTCCCAACGACTACAAGTTTTATTACAACAAAAGGTGTGTGTACCTTTAGTCACACAAAATACGCTCAGCCCAACCTATCTATTTAAATATGGTATACATGTTGTAATACTGTGACGATTCAGGAAATGTGACTTCACTTTCACTAAAGGAACACGACTTTAGACGCCCGGAACAACATCCAAACCGTTTATGTTGTACAATCCCAACACTAGAACTAACCCAACTTAACAACCTCTACTAAAATATATTTGTCTGATTATTTCAAGTCCTTGAATGTTCGGCTCCTGACTGAGAAAGAGTTCCCCGAATCTTACATTATAATTAGGTACAACAATTTTTGTTACGGTCGAGTACAAACAATTCCAACAATAACCAACCCTGTACAACTATTCACTACAATTAATTAATTATTTGGTTTACATTTCAACGAGTCCGGTTAATTAATAATATTATAAATCCTAAAGTAAAGTTAACTATACTGTCCAGTCCACCAACCAAAGAGATAAATCAAATATACGTTACTGTAACATGTAAATCTTTGGGTTTCACTGTACGTGAGTCAAGAACCGTGTCACATGGTCACAATTCTCTTTTGACCACTTCACTATTTTTATCAACTAATTCGCCACACACAAAAGAATACCTGGAGGAATGATGAAGTAATAAAAAGAATCCGACAACCAATCGTAGACACAAACAGTGACAACAAATTGAATGCAATTTCAACAAATAATCAGGTTTAAATGCAATACGTTCAAAAAGCAAGTAAATATCTTTGTACGCCTAAATTGCAAGCCATTGGCACAATTTCAATTCCAAAGAGACGCAAAGTCGGTCTGCGTAGTAGGGTGAAGTGTGCTAATTAAGTACAACCACCGTGGGAAAGTGTGCCAATGACGACCAATTACGACCCGGAAAAAAACTCCTCTCCTGGCTGAAATTAGCACACCGTCTCTGCTCCACTCGTTGGAGGCGTCACGTGCATTAAGATAGGCGGGAATTAGCACACTTGTCGTTTGTGGGTTAATTTCTGCATTACCCCAAAAAGTGTGCTAATAACTGCCTCCGCCATTTGTGATCATGTTCCTCAGTTGGTTAAGAGGTGGCCGTAATTAGCACATTGTCTCCATGGTGGCTGGAATTAACACACATCATCCTTGGTGTGAGAAAAAATCGATCGACCACCACCCATCCACCCTACTCCAATTGAAAGCATTCCCACCGGAGGAATTGCCCTGTATATACATAACGTACGTACTGTAGAAATCAAAGATCAAGAGAGAGAGTTAACTATAATAATAAATAAATAACAACAATACGAAATGAACGCGTGGATGCAAAATGTGTGGACATTTACAACACACCTGCTTCATTACAGCATTACAGTTGATCATCAACCCACTTCATTTTTTGATTAAAGATTAACTGTCTAAAAAATGTATACAGCGCAGTCAGTGTGTGTCGAATTATCATAAATAATTACAGTTCCGCAATTGCATGTATATAGAACATAGTATGTACAATCTGCATTTCTTGCACTCACTACGCGCCTCGAGCCTACTGCACATTCTTGCAAAGACTCAAGTGCGCTGATTTAGAATTAGTGTTTAGGATATGTACAAAACAATGCATGCTTGCATTGTCATTGTTTTACAAAAGCCTTAACCTAAACGTTCAGCCATTTATGGTACAACGTACAATCCTTACTTCTAATTTTTAATATAAGATGACATGGTCAAGTCACTGGCTCATCAAAAAATGACGCTAAACCTCTTACCAAACTGTGACGAGCCATGCACAGTACAATACAAATTCAATATGTCGAGACGTCGAAACAATTCAAGATTTTGATTGATGTTTCGGTAAGGCAAGAACAATCTGTAGTTTTTATTCATCCTTCACGACCCCTAAAATCGGGCTGTACAATGAGTGTATATAGTGTCTTCATTGTACTCTTGCAATTCTTCTCTATCGTCGAGATAAAGTTCAATCAATTAAAATTCTACAAAATTAAGGTTCATTTGCAAGGTAGTGTGTACTGATAGTTTGCTAAAAAACCAACATTCTAGTAAGTATTTGTCTATTACCTAATGATACACATTAAATACTTATGCTAAAAGACATATTACAATCTAATGAACCGCCAGCGTGCCAACATCTTATAAAAAATAATTTATTATGCACCATATGTAATCGTAGCCAAATCCACGCGGCGCGGAAAGGAGGAAATTGAGTTCAATTCCATAACCATTTCTTGTCAAATGTACGTTCATCCGTAGCGTCATCGAAAAACACATCAAATGTGATTCCCAGCGATTGCGATAGGAGGATTAAAAAAACATTTTTTCCTCCCAAATAATTTGAGAATCAAATGGAATTGAGCGTACGATTTCAGACGTTCGTAATCGTAATGGGAGGCGGAGTGGAGCGAGGAGCAACTGCAATGTTAGAAGGGTTACTCGGAGGAGGAGAGGTCAGACTACTGCCCAGGTCACAAACCCCAGACGTTGTCACAATCACATTATTATTATTGCTGTTAGCCGCCGATGCTAGGAGCCCAGCCGCTACTTTTTCCAAATTCTCCATTTTCCTCAAATCTACTTTTTTGTCACCGGTGCCACTGCCTGGGCTGTTGTGCCCCTGCTGGGAAGGGCTATTACTTCGACTCCTTTCACTTAAGGACACGAGAATCGGGCTAGCGATTAGGAGTGACCTGGGGGGTAAGGGCAGGTCGGGGTTATTTGTATTTGTATTGATTTCGAGTGCTTTCGATGGAATGGGACGTTCACCCGGGCTTGACGTCGGGGAGACTGATATGTGGATCATTTCTACGGGTTCCTTGGCTAAATGGGTTTCAATTAACGGTACAGTGTTGAGTTTCTCTACGGGTTCAACTTTTATTTGTAGGATAGGGTTAAGACCCAGGGCGGCGGGTGCAGAAACATTGTTGACTGCCGTCACAGTTACGGGCGCTATAGAGATTTCATTCGGTCCAGATTCTTTTATTCCTTGTTGACTTTCTAACTTCACTTTCGAACTGAACGGATCTGAACATTTACGAGATTGTTGGAGTGATTCTACAATTGCAGATCCAATATCAACCGACTTCCCCCCATTTTCGCTTGTGCTAATTTCAGATGAAATGTATAGCACCTCCCCTGTTAAGCCGTTCCGATTATTCTCGACTTGGGCGACGACCTTTTCTAGAGATAGCTGTGTAGTTCCCTCATCATCGTCTTCAGTCATGACTTCTTCTTGGCTGTCGTCGTGGTCCATTTCTCCAGCTTCTTCCTCGTCCACTTTCAAATTGTTGTCTCCTGGAGTGGAGGTGGACGAGGAGATTATTTCACTTTCCCTCATCTCGCTCGTGGTGCAGGAGGAACTTTCTCCGATTTGGGCTGGAATAGCGCCATCTCCAGCAGGAATAACTTGATACAATTTCACTTGGGGTAAAGGGACAGCCACTAACGGTATTTCCGCTTCCAGCTCTGAATGAATTTTAGTAGTGCCCTCTAAGCTCCTGCCTGAAGTCAACGAAACATCCATTTCCACCAACTTTTCCTCACCATCGCCTCTGGGTGGTTTCTGACAGTTTTCGGATTTTATCTCTTCCATTCCTTGTGGATGTGGACTCGAAGGTATAAGCACAAGAGAGGCATCATTCTCTTCCCCCAATCCTTCTCTCTTCGGGTCTTTTTCTTCTCTTTCTTCCTTTTCCTCAAGGGATAGAACTTGAAGAACATCCTTTGTCTCCTTCACCATTGCGCTGGGTGACTCAACCGAGGAGGACAATGATGACTGTGAGGGCGATGGCAATAATAACTCCAACGGCATTGCAGCTAATGGGCCAAGTTTAGGAGGCTTAATGACGTTCAGTGACTCTGGTGTGGCGACGACCAACGGTGACGATGGATTATTTTCACGGCACTGGACGACTGCCGAAGACTTTAACTTTAGTCCATTCTCGTCGTCTGACTTGGTCGTCTTAGTAATATTGTTAGACTTGGCGAAGTCAGTGCTGGAATGACTATTTTGTCGACATGCAAAAATCTGAGAAGGGTTAGGAATGTGTCGGACGCCTTGATTTTGCTGGCCGGATTGTTGTTGGCAGGTATGGGCTTGGGCTACGGCAGGCTCTCGTGGGTACAAACCAAGTGCAGCGCCAAGGGCTGAAAATCCCTCATTTGCACTTCCCAAGTTCGCTCCACTCTCTCCTCCTGTTCCGGCGGGTTGTTCTGAAAGCACCGAATTCGACAGTGAGGTCAATTTATACGCTGACGCACTGACAGTACTAACCAAGGTCGTTGACGTACTACCAGTACCTGACTCATCACTAGAAACAATTACTTTCCCACTGCCATTGGATTTAATTGATTCAATTGCGAATGGGATCGATGGTCTCAGACTGGAATTGGAATTTGCACTAATCTCAATGGTCGGCGTCGGTGGAATAGAATTAAGGTATTTGGCCAAACTGCGGCCACTGGTGATCATCGCATTTGTGTTGGCACTGACGGTCGTGGACTTTGTGGCCGGAAGGAAATTTGAGATTTTCATCGAGTTTGGAATCGCGTTCTTGACCGAGGAGGACGAGGACGAAGATTGAGTGGTCGGGGGGATGGAGGAGGGGGCCAAGAAGGTGTGAGTGTGGGGGTGAGGGTTTGGGGTGAGGGCCCCGTTTAATATTGTGGGGCGAATGAGTCCTAGGCTTGGCGACGACGTTGAATGGCCTGAAACTTTGGTTGATAGAGTACCGGGGTTATGAACATTCATTCTATTCTTACCACTACTCACGGAGAGGGTAGGGAAAAGCAACCGGCTTTTACTCACTGGACTCAGTTTGGACAAAGTGGTAGGAATTCGTAGAGATGCTGAAGGTGACAATGTGCTGGTGGTTGTAGGTAAAAGTGGATTGGCTAGAGGTGGACTCAATGAATTACTGGAGACTGCTATGGCTTTCCCACCTACTGCTCCCGGTGTGAAGTTTGAGAAAAATGAAGGGGTCTGATTTTCCGGTTTTAATTGTGGAGGACTCATTAGATTCATGTTCATGTGGTGGTGATGGTTGGCGAAATGTTGTGCTAACACGTGAGTTGGTGGCCCTTGAGGCGACGGCTGACCCATTGGGGGATAGAAACCTGCCGGGGAAGCGACTAGACTGTTGATGGAATGCCCAGCTGCTCCACCATTCCCGTCCATTTTCTTTACCCGTGCAGCCGCATTCGATAAAGTCATAAGGTTTCCCAGTGGGTCAGATGTCCCTGTTACCCCCGCCATAGGGTTTCTAATCGGTGGCGACCCCCCTTGCCTTATACTCTGGCCACCTGCACCAGTCGACCCATTCATAGACTTCGACCTCATCATGACCCGTTGACGCTGCTGCGATTCCGCATTATGCTGATGCTGTTTTTGAGCCAAATTTTGTGCAGTCGTTAGAATAGTTTGCGTGTGGACTTGCTGTGATTGGGATTTATTGTTCTCAGATTGACCAGTTTTTGATGAGCCACCGTGACCGTGACCCTGCTGCTGTGACCCAGAAGCGCCCGAATCAGATGCAAATTTCCCCTTGCCAATTTTATCGCATGAAGAATGTGTTGGAGATTGTCCTTTAGTGTGACCATCACCAGAGGCCGCTGGGGAAGGGGAAGAGCGAGATGACTTCCCAGACAAGTCCAGTGGACTGTCTACGCCTGAATTCATTTTGACTCGCTTTCGCTCACTTGGGCCAGAGTCGGCGGGTGATGCTCTATCCCCCGCTCCTTCGCTATTATTCTTCCTTGGAGACGTGGCGAACTGAAAAGGTCTCTTAATTTTAGCTTTGACGGGAACAGGTGAGAATGTCGGCTTTGACGGGTTTTGATGTTGTGGGTGTTGGGATGGTGGTGAAGGGGTTCTCGTCACCGGCGCTGTCGACGACATTTCTCCAATTTCTTTCCGGGGAGGCGGTCGCTCTCCACTACAACTGTTGAATGAACTCTTTTCTGAACCCGTTCTATATGGAGAATTGTCACCCGGAAGTGAAAGTGAAATCGGATTTTTACGACCACCCTGTTGTGGCTGTTGAGAGATTCGCTGGTTTGAATGCCTCTCATTCATTTTTAAATTTAGACTGCTCATTAATGAGGGATGACTGCCGCCACTCCCAAAAACCTTCACATGTTGACCCGACTTTCCGATCGGATTCGACTGGGGAAGAATCGAGACGCCGGGGATTTTGGGCAGCGCCTTACTCAAACTGATGCTTAGTTTTTGCGTCGTCGTCGTCGTTACACTCACACTATCATTCTGTACTAACCCACCAGACTTAACACTTGTACTAGAATTAACGCCCCCTGTCGGACTAGGACTAATGCTGATATCCAACCCCTTCAATTTTTTCCCACCCTGTACTTCAAAGACTTTTGAACAATTTGACTGGGTTGCAGATGATGACTTTGGGGTTGTGCTGTCACAATAGATCTTTGTAATCTCCATGCTCCCCGGCCCATTGAATTGCCGATGGCTGAGGCTTTGGATGCTTTTCTCTATGGATTTGATTCCCTGGTTTCCGGTACTGCTATTTCCAGAGCTCCCAGAAGATCCACTGTACCCGCTAGAAATCTCCGAACTTGGACCACCCGATTTTGCCGAAGGTGGTGGGACTTCCGTAACCGTAATTTGATGGAGTGATTTGTTTGTAATCGGGTGGGTGAAGGTGTGGGGGTTCCCGGCGGCAGAAACCCTTCCACTACTTTTTTCATTAGACAACCTGGACGGTGTTAACTTGCCACCATTTGTGGAGCCCGCTGCCCCCGGAGGATTGACGGGGATAAGGGTGACTGACTTTGGAACTTGGAGGTGGACTGAGTCGGGGATGTGGACAGCGCGCGCTGTAGGAGAGGCGCCACCTTGCAGGCGGTCCACTGTTGCGGCGACGGCCGCTACCTTAGAAGCCGACGGAGGTCTGCCCGGTCTACGCCGCTGCTCTGACGTAGATGCTACGCCTGGTCCAGATTTTACTCCAGAATTAGCATTAAAAGTCAAAACATGGGTTGAAGAGCCAGGGCCCCTTCGCTCAACTACTTTCGACACAGAAATGGAATTATTTGCTTTGACGTTAACAGTGGGAGGAGTGCGTGAAAATGTCCCGCTAATACTCAACCGCCGCGTCAGCCCAAGAATTCCAGCCGCCGCATTTTTCCCGCCGCCATTCACTACCGTCCCCTTATTTGCAATCGTCCCAACGTCTGAATACGTGGTACCGCTCGAGGCCTTTAATTTTTCCTTTCCCTTGTCTTTTTCTTTACCACTGACTGAATTACCAGTTTCACTTTTACCAATAACCCCCACTGAACTCCGTTTACCATGCCTCCCCGGTTTCACACTAATCGTCCGACTCTGACTTGGATTTGGGTGTGCATTGTACTTGTACCTATCCTTGTCTCTATCCCTTTCTCTTCCCTTATCTCTATCCTTATCCTTACTTTTACCACTCCTTCGCCTTTTCTTGTCTTTCCGATGGTGGTGGTGGTGACGATGGTGGCGGTGATGAGAAGACTTGCCCTCCGCGATGCCTTTGACGGGGAGGGAAATCTTGAGGGGTGAGGGGGGTGAAGATGCGGAGGAACATGATGATGAGGATGAGGATGGTGACAGTTTGGAGGTCATCGAAGAACCGAACGGGGACGTCGTGATTCTTAGATTGAATTGGCTCGTGCAGTTCTGGGTTTCTTTCACTTCAAACACCTGAGATATTGGGGACTCCTTCCCTGTAGTACTGATTCTGCGACCTCTGGGGGTTGATGAGACGGTGACTGGGTCAGTTGGTTCTTCTACTGACCCGTTCGATTTCTTCCCTTGCCCTTTTCCTGTACTGTTCTTGGTTGAAGTACCGGAGGAGGTCGTGTTTGAAGAGGAGGATGAATTGTCCCCAAATCTGGTGAGCTTGGAAGTGGACGGACCAGAAGGCAACACGGAAGACCTTGCCCCAGATCCGCCCTCATCATCATCATCCTCTGGCTTATCATCGTCATTCAAGATAGACGGCGGACTTGACCGTTTCGTCCCGGGGCGAACTAAACCGGTTTTTAGAACGGGACGGTCGAAAATCCGATAGTGGAAACACATCGGTTCAGCCTATGGATACAGAAGAAAACAAAAATTCAGTTACATTAGCAAAAAGGTGGCTGTTGGGTAAGATGAAAAAATTGTTTTGGTTTTGAATGGATTTGTCGATAGACATTTTTGAGAGAAATATTTATTTAATCTCGAGCTTTCGAGAATACAATCGTTCCCTTCTTCGGAAGAAAAAATCAGAAAAAACCATCCGGTCTCTCCGGATGGTCCGGTCCATCCGGACTGTCAGTAAATAATATAGAAATGCGTGTTCTGGAATGCATGTTTCATGAACTTAAAGTCACACCCACGCGTACAGTCTACTCGTAAAGGGATAGATATTTTTTTCGTCTGTATGAACCAGCAGACGGACGGACAGACTACTGGAAGCCAAAGTGAGAGTGATACGGCGAAATGCCGATGCAATGCAACGTAAAGGGTAGCGAGACAAAATGGAATAAAATCCAAAAGGCAAGTCAACCCAAATGTAATGTAAAGTCAGAGAATCCTTGAAAGTCATAAACAAAAAAACTGTCAATTTCGTTGAGAGATCAAAAGGAATTAGTGACGCGATACGGGGACAAATCTCTATGACCGCCGGCCGTCCTCCAATTTTGCAAATCACATTTGCTGACATTGAACGGGTTACTCGTAATATAGATGAACCGCAGTACGTTACACGTTGGTTGAATTGAAAATACCGTTTCATTCTGTTAAGCAGATTTCATTCATGCACGCAACAAGTAATATAGCAGAGTATCAATCCCAACGTAACGTTAGCCATGTACGTTATAAGGCAAGCATTCATGCATTGAATCGACCGTTGCGAAATCCCTAAAGTACACACAATTACCCGCTCCTACGTTTTTTTCTGGCGTGTAGTAGATTCTAGCACAAACATTTTTAGGTAGTACGAAGTAAAATATTCTGTTACCTGTGTCAAAAGACTTGTACGAACCAACGAACGTGAACTGTAAATAGGAAATTAAATGGTATGGTAGGTAGGCACAAGTAAACTTTTCCGTTATCAAGTCACAGGTCGAGTTTCAATTGAATTTTTTTTATTGTGAACAGTTTTCCATTAAATTGTACAAACAATTTATAGAAAAGATATTTCAAAAAGTATCATGTATTGTTTGTCTGAGGGATCGCACCCTTAATGCTGCGAAGTAGCAACGCCAACCTGTACCAGTTTCATGCGGACGTCTCTTAATAGAGATGGAAATATCGTACCTGTACATATATACCTATATGGACATAGTTATTACCTATATGTTCAAGAGAACGACATGTCCTAAATGGTCAAATAAATGAGCTGAAAGCCCAAATTAATGAACTTCCTTATATTACCATTCTTTCTGCCCGGAAAGAAATTAACTTTTATCTTTGAAATCCAAGCGAAACAGACTGAGACTGACGCCGGCAGGGAATACAGTTCTACGGTTTCATAGCTTCTCTCTCTGGTTTGGTCTGGCATCTCTACCCACCACGTGCACATCCATAAAAACTACTGCCGAGATTGTGGGAAAAGTGAGCAGAAAAATAAGACATTCTAATGCCAGACGGGGGAATCGTCACTAGGTCCTTTTATCCCAGCAGATTGTGTGCAAAACTTTTCCTAGCCATCAAATCCAAGAGAACATTGCGGAACGTTCTTTGCACACAAGCAAGCTACGCCGTTATTCAAGTCGGCGTAGAAAAAGTACACAAAGGATCTACGGATCTAAGGCTTGTTTTCTACGAATAACAAAATGTTCAGATCAACATTTCAAAAATACTAATATTTATAATATAAAACAAAAAGAAATACGAATGTAAAAAAAATGATTCTGTATGCACTACTTTTCGTCCGATCTGTAAATTTCTTGCACGACGAAACTGTCGGACAACGACAACCCTTCAAAGAATAAATAATATTATTATTTAAATGTTTGATAATACGAGCTCGAAAAACAAAATCATGCAGCAAAACAAATATTAACACGTCCAAATTAATAATCATTCGCCATTT